>NDGM011244937.1:3718-14104 GCA_002564305.1 Octomys mimax
CTCTCTCTCTCTCTCTCTCTCTCTCTCTCTCTCTCTCTCTCTCTCTCTGTCTCTCTTTCTCTGACAGGGGGCAGAGGAACAACAGTTTTTCCATTCAGATTTCATCTTCACTTGGAGAAGATCTTCTGAGTCAGTGGGTCTTCTGGATGTTTCCCTGAATATGAAGAGAATGATAAAGAGAATTCCAAGAGGCCAGGGTGCCCTAGAAGGTTACAATGACAGTGTCATCCATATGCAACCCTGAGTCCTGGATGAGAAGGAAAGTGGGAGCTCTGAGTAGCCTGAGTTTATGGAAAAAGGCCTAAGAGGGGTGACTCAAGCCTTGTGCTGCTCCCCAGTGGAATACAGGGAGATGCTCTGAGAGAACTGGGAGGGAGCACTGAGAGAAATCTCTTAAGGGAAGCATATCATCACCACCATTGTTTAGGCTTGCCAGTGCTCAGTGGTTTGGCTGGCTTGGGCTGCTGTGGTGGAGTACCACAGATGGTGGCTCACCAAACAGGCCTTTATTTCTCACAGTTCTGGAGGCCAAGGAGTCCAAGACCAAAGTGCAGCCGGCTCAGTGCTGGTGTGGAGCATCTTTCTGATGTGTAGACAGCAAATTCTTGCTGCGTCTCCGCATACCAAGGAGAGGGTGAGGGAGAGGCAGACAGGGAGATGAAGAGGAAGGGGCAATCGTTCTGTGTCTCTTCTCATAAGAACACTAGTCCTCATGGTGTAACTACTCCCAAAGGCTCACTGCTAAACACCGTCATACTGGGGACTATAGCTTCAACACATGAATTGAGAGGGAGGGGCCTAAACATTTAGTCCATACCATATCATGATGATAAAAACTAGAACCACTTTTAGTTATAACATTAATGTAATTTTAAGTCTCTACAAACAAGTTGTGCAGACCAGTCTTACCCTGTCATTCTTTTCAGATGCTGTCTGGTTTCTGGATACAACAGGCAAGTGTAAGGTATCAGAATGACAAAATGGTTTTTCCTAGCCCTATGTGGCACCTGGTAGTGTAATGGGCAGCAGTCTACTGCAATTGAAATGCTGCAGAGCATGTACCTACCTAGGAATTAGAAACCTATCATGAACTGTTAAACAGTTGTTTAATCTGAGATGGAGCAGGCTTCCGAGTAATCACTTATGAGAAGAGACACATAATGACTCCCTCTTCCTCTCCCTTGCCATGCCTCCCTCTCTTTGCCATGTGGAGACACAGCAAGAATATTGCTGTCTACACATCGGGAAGATGCTCCACACGAGCACTGAGCTGGCTGCACTTTGGTCTTAGACGCCCTGGCCTCCAGAACAACTCAAGCTCTTCACTTGTTTGATCTCACTCATGCTAGGCATGGCATCAGCACTCAGGTGCATTGTCCAGCAAGACCTGGGCCCATAAGAAAAACAAATGACTGTGATGTGGGTGGGTGCTCTGAAGTCCAGCCCAGACTGGCAGCCAGCAGAACACACACCATGCCAAGAGAACAGTTTCCTAAATACACAGACGGTGATGCAGTGGGGAGGGAAGTCTTGCAAGTGAAGGCAATGGGTTCAGAGCTCTGGGCATGGGATGTGGATAGGGAGGAATGAGAGAGGAGACTTGGCAGTCCGCAGGAGCCAGGTGTTAAGCTTCTGCCTGACAAAGACACTTGATCTGTGCTTAATTGAGATTTGTCCACCAAACCGCCAACATGTGCTATGTACCCACAGGCATTTCTAGAGCTTCATTAAGTAGAATGAGGACACAGGTGCTGGGCTTTGCTGAAGCATTTATGTGTTCTCAGTTATGTCTGCTGTTTAATGCTCAGGCTAAATCCTATCAGAGCAAAGTCCAACTTTCTCACTCCTCAGATCTTTCCTTATCAGTCCTGTCACTCAGGCTAATAACTTAATATCTTCTATCTACCTGTTTCTTCACCCTTCTCAACTCAGCTAAATGAAAATTACTGTCACTGTTTCTCGGCTCCCCACAGAAGGTATGGTGAAGCAACCCTGTGGACCAGGTTTCTCACGCTCAGGGGGGAAACGCCTGTGAGTGCTGATACACAAGACAGCAGAGAGAAGAGGAAAGGAGGAAACGTCCCAAACCTGGAAGTGAATAGGGCAGAAATTGTCCACAGGTGACGCCCACTTGTACATGAAGTTGCTCCTTGGGGCTGGGCATATAGCTCAGCAATACAAGCACCTGGCTGGCAAGCACAAGGTCCTGAGTCTGATTCCTGGTATTAGAAAAAGAGAGAGACATTGCTCCTTGATCAAGTAAACAGTGGCCTGAGATGCCTGAGACCCCTGCTGAAGGAGAATGCTCTCAGAAGTGCTTGGAATTTAGCTGCAGCTACTTTCCCTCTGCGTTGGGATCTGAATAGCATGACTAAAAGTCTCAACTACAAGGTACACTCTCAGATTTCATACCTAGTACCTTCCAAATATTCTGACTAGAGGACACTTAGTGCCTTGATAAAAAATGTAATATTTTTTCTTTTGTGGTGGTATTAGTGATTAAATCCAAGCCTCCGTTCTAAGTTAAATCTCTACTCCTCCCTCCCATTACCTTTTTTTCTTGATCTTGAGATGTGGTCTTATGAAATTGCTGTTGTTCAGGCTGGGCCTCAGCCTCTCATACAGCTACAATTACTGGTGTGTGCCACCACGCCCAACTGACAAGCACATTCTTTTTTATCATTATTATTTTTATCTTTTTCACATATTTGCTTTATTTGAAAAGAGGACTTTACAAACCTGCCCTGAAGGCTTTCAGAGAAAAAAAGAAAGAAAAGAGGACTTTAAAGTGAATAAATTTACAAATAATTTTTTCTCCATGGAAAATCATGATTAGAACATCAGCATCAGATTTTTAATGTTCATCTGTCTTATGGTATATATTAACCTACATGTACAGTATACTTTGAATTTTTCAGAAAACATATAAATGTGAGTTTAATCTATTCTTGTCATAATTTTGTAATTCTCTGGCAGTTCCTTGTGATAGAGTTTATAGAAAAGGCCTGTGTAAACTGCTGGAAGTTCTTCCTTGGAGAGGTCGATCTTGTCCAACCCTTCCCTGCATCCATACATTAGCAGCCAACCACTTTGCTGGTGATGGGAGTGGTATTTTCAGTCCTGATCAGGTCATTGAGACCCATTCACTCATGTCTTTAGCGCTCATGTTGGCAAAAGTTTATTGTGAATGAATGTGGCTTGAGGTGGCGAATGATACACATATCTGACTTCCCAAAAGCTCCTGGGAGGGACCTAATTCTGATTTTATACCTTCTCTTTAAAAACTTCTCAAACTGCTGTGTCTCCAGTGTCTTCTCCAGGCTCTGATAGGCCTCCTGGAAGCTTACACATATCTTTTGGTTTATTTCTATCTACGCTCCGCTGCTGACAAACACTTTCTTATGACGGTTTGTGCGCTCAGTCTAATACAATATGTCATTTGTATTAAGGTACATGAACAAATTCTAGGCATACACAGACATGCAGTTGGAGAGGGGAAATCTTCTAATAACTTTACTTAGTCACAGTGTGGAATCTGCAGCTGTTTGAAGGCACATTTCATGCTCTGGTACACGAATGCATTCACTTTTCTTTTACTGTAATGGCCTCTCTGCCTAGCATTGTAACATTATGCACTAGTCACTGAGAAAATGTGGGTGTGATGATTTTTGAAGATCTTCCAAAAGTCAACACAATTCATTAAACACTATGTATTTTTAAAAACCACATCCAGTGCCAGGTGTGGTGACACACACCTATAATCGCAGCCCTAAAGAGTCTGAGGCAAGAGGATCATACAAATTTGAGGCCAGCTGGGACTACATAGTGAACTAAAGGCCAGGATGAATTGCACAGCAAAACCCTGCCTAAAAAACAAATTAATGACCACAAGTCTTATCAAAACAGTCAAATTCACCTTGACAAATAACCAGTTTTCACAACTCAGATTGTTGCTTAAAGGCCTTTCTTTTGTCACTGGTAACAAATACTGCCAGTTGTTTACCTTGGAATGATGGCTGTAGCTTGTCTCCCAGTCATCCTTTCAGGTAAAAATGGTATCCATGGATCCAGCCAGGAAACAATTTCACAAATGTTTTTCCTTTAGACAGCCGTGATATTTCAGGGTGGAGAAGTATCGACATGTCTTTCTCATTGTGTCACACAAGGGTCAGGATTCAGTCATTTAAATGAATTTTTTAATGAGGAATGGGGCTGCCAAGGTTCATGCTCAGACAGCTGCCATGTCACACCACAGGAAAGGACAGGAGAATGGATCCGCACTGTGCAGGTCGACAGGTGCAACACTCAAGTAATATTTTAGTGTTATTATGAAAGTGTCTCACAGGTCCCCATGGAGTCACAGATCTTTGTAACCAGTTTACCTGTGCAGCTTTTTAGATCCATGTCAAATGGGCCTTACTTTCCTCTTTCATACAAACTTTTTGGCATATTATTTATTTTATTATAGACAATTAATTATATAATTCTGCCCCTACAATTATTAGTTCCTTTAAGGCAGAAACCACACCCTATAGCCTTTTGAGTCCCCAGGTCTTGGTAGCTCCAGGTCCATAGCAAGTGCCTTATATTTTCTGTTGAATGAATGAATACCTTGTATTTTCTAACTATGAAGACAATAATATGTGCTCATCACACATGCTCTTCCACACTCTTGCTGGTTTTCATTCAGATGTCTACATTACTTTCTTATTTTACCAGCTAGGCCTTGGAGACGTCATTAACCAACAGAGAAGTGTTGAAGAGGTGCTACATGACTTCTGAGGCTAGGTGTCTGAAGTGCTGTATACTGCATCTTCTGGGTCACTCACCCTTGGAACCCAGTCCCATACTTGGAGCAAGCTCAAGCAGCCTATGGAGGGGACTCCAGGAAAAGGATCCTGGGTCCCTGCATCAGTCCTCAGCTGAGTGCTCAGCCTAAATCCATGGGCTAACTTGCACCAGGAGATTCACCAGGACAAGGGCCATGGTTTTATTTCCCTGGGGTATTCATCTCAGCCTTTTGATCTGTCCCATGAGAACAATGCTTTGTAAATCCAATATAAATCAGATCAAGAATCAAGCTCATATACATGTGATACTCATGCAAATTATGCATACAGATGTTTAATATGAAGAATTACAACTTCTTTGCTACCTTAATTATGATTATGAGAGACAAAATACAAGCATAAAAGTGATCCTCTACACTAATCACCTAAGTGGGTACTCCAAATGAAAAATATTCCCAACATTTATATTCTTTTTCTCTGTTCTGAATATTTTCTAAACTGCAAATTTATGTCTGCTGAGTGTAATAAAAATTAGTTTGTGTTATATCTATTTTTAAAAATTTTCCTGATTACCACATTACTTTTTGCCAAAACTATTAGTTTGAGATGGGCTAGATAATTCTAAAAGACTGAGACTACACCTATCTCTCCTGATCTGTCTTTAGCAGCTGAGCTCTGAACTGTTTTCACTCACAACAACGAGCCCAAGTGGATACCTGTCCTGCTGGTCCTTGCCTCTTCTGTTGCTTAGGCCTTACAAGGTGGGTCCTTACAGAGTCAATAATGTCACACACAAAAAACAAAGTAAAAATAGTAAAGATGGAAACTCACATCAGCCCAGGGCACATTAGATGATAACACCAACTATAAATACTCCAGCGCAAATGTAAGAGGACGCAGGGGCACGGTATCTTACTCTTTATGTGAAAGAGCGCTTGAACATTATTTTTTCATTTCCTTTTTTTTTTTTCAAAGAGCACAGAATGAAGAACGCTGACAAATTCTAGTTCAGCTTTCAGGATTTCAGTTGAGAACATCTAAGAAGTACTTTTCCTCCCACCATGAAATTATCTGCTTAAGCAATTCTGCAGTCACTCTGAATACATAAAAATGAATATGACTTAAGAGTCCAAAAGTTGCATTCCAACTGACTATGAGGGAAAACAGCTTTGCAAGATGTGTCTTTGTGTGCAGAGTCCAGCGAGCGACTGCTTCTCTCACAACCCAGCTGCAGGGCACAGAGCCTCGCAGGGCCAGTACGCGGCTGCTCGGCCCCTGGAGCACCTCAGAGGCTGGCTAACGGGAAGCACGCATGCTGTCCTGAAGCCAGTTTCTTAAGTCTAGGCAGGATGTAAAATTTTGATTTCCAGCTTTATCACTATAATTCCAGTCTTTTAAAAAATACCAGCTTGAAAAACTCTTGGTGACTATATCTCCCTGACTTCTGATGTTATCATACAACCAACATAAACAAGTCCTAGTACTTTTAAGTATATGCTGAGCATAAACCAGATCTGTCTCAGTGAAACAGGGAGAAGCTCTATTCTCATCTTTCCCAAAAGGAACTATAGATTAATATGTATGAAATGACCTCCTTATGTCCCAATCACCAGAGCAAAGATCCTGGAGAAAAGCAATGATTATGAGGATAGTTTGGGGGGCCAAATGGATCTGGGCTCATAAACTGGCTCCACAGTCATTACCTGGGCTTGTTATTTTGGGTAAAATAGCTCGTTTTGCCTGTTTTTATCTATCAAATGGAAATAACACTTGCCTCTCTACAGGAGAATTGGCTGAAGATAGAACTCGAAAAGCTGTCGTCACTTTGAGTCCTTTGTTAATTCAGCCCCACTTACACGGCAAGAGACCGAAAATAATACACAGGAACTTACCCTGTAAAGCCAGGTAAACAGGCAAAGGGTGCAACAAGCTAAAACCCAAAGACATAGATCAGCACTGACAGGGGCTGCAGGCTGAGGATCCTACAGACATACAAGACAGGGCACCTAGCCTCACTGTGCAGCTGGACTTTGATCTCTCTCCCTGAACCAAGCACTGTATGAGCTCCAGGCAAACTAGTTCTTTTGTTAAATCTTTGCTCACTGATGAGAGCCTGGGAACAAAGCTGTGATTCTCTCACTCAGGACTTGCTGTGTGGCAGGCACATGACAAAAGCATGATTGCTAGGATTTGAAAGTGTTTCTGCAAAAATCACATGAAAACTTCATCCCAGGCATTAGTATTAAGGTGTGATTTAGGAAGTGTGTAGGTTATAAGGTGGGGTTCAATCTAAAACGTCTCTCCAAATCTCATATACAGTCAGAGATAAGGCATTTGGAAGGTGAATGGATCATGGGACGCAGTACTCATGAGTGGAGTCACCCATGCATTAGCTTAGAGCTAAATGTGCTCTTTGGCCACCAGGTCTGGTTGGAAGAAGTTTGTCACTGGGAGAAGGCCCAGAGAGGGGACAATCCCCTCTCTGGCTTCTCCCTTCCTTCTCTACTTCCTGGCTGCCACCAACAGGGTTGCCACAGAGAAGCAGTCTTCCCCATGCTGCTTCTGCCTGCTTGTCCCTCTGCCTTTGTGCCAGAGCGTGAGGTGCCTTATACAGAGTGAGCCTTTACCACACACCAGATCTGCTGGCACCTTAATTGTGGTCTTCCCAGACCTCAGAACTGTGGAAAATAAATGTCTATTTGAAAATTGCCTGAGTTAAGGTGTTTTGTTCTAGCAACCCTGCAAACTAAGATGGCATTTTATTAAAGTAAGTTCTTGGTGACCAGGTGCCCTTTCTTAAATATAGCCTTAAAAGTACTCATTCACAGCAAAGATCCCATGGCTCCACTCTCAGGTGGGCTGCATGTTTTTTAAAAAGAGAATACAAAATAGTAAAATAGTAAAAAATTTGAAATGATACAGAATTTCACTGAACAAAATAACATGAATTCAACAGTATTTGTTGCATTGCATAGTGTTGGCTTCAACTTAATTGTTCAGATTACCAGATACATGCATACAAAATTGGAAAAAGAAAGTAAAAAGAAAAAGAGTTATAAGAAATTGAGAAAAAAGGACAAAAATGTAAAAAGATAAACAAAATTAAGCATGAACTGGTCCTTTCCATAGACCAGCAGAATTCCATAGTACAATTACTCAAGCCATCCTGCATGTACACATTAATATACCTCTCCCTCTCTCTCCTGTCCTTCTCCTCATCTCAGTAATTCCTTCCTTTTGGACAGATTCATTCTCTTTTTACAGTGTCTACTGTATCCTTCAGGTTTTATTTACTCTTTTCAGGTTCTTACACTAGGAAGACAATATAATATCGGGGTGCACATTTTTTAGGTTAGCAGTAGCTAATCCTCTAAGCCATCCTCAGCTAAACTCTCTGGTCCAAAAGTAACCCCTTTCAGAAATGATTTGCAATGGCTTTATAAGTAACAATGAGCAGGAATCATTATTGCATAAGAGTGGTTGGGACACTCTCCAGCCAGTTGTAGAGGTCCTCATGGAAGTGTGCACGGCTTATGATGCTGTGCATGTTGTAGAAGATCCTCAAGGTCACCAAGGATTTGTCCCAGCATCTTTCCAAAGGGCAACGACACTGATACACAAGGATCTCTAGGAAGACTGTTTCAGGTTGATTCAGTCAGTATCTTATTTAAGAAGACGACTGCAAAGTAAAAGATCTGTAGGTAACCAGACTATTCCCTTTAGTAGGCAGAATAGGTATATTTGTTCTCCAACTAAACATGTCCCAGGGCTATTTTTCTCACTCTGCATAGCACTTTCCCTGAGGTGAGCTCTGGTAGGATTTCTTTCCTTTCCCAATACTATATCAGGGCCCTCTATACACAGCCATAAGGCATCCAGGTTGGCTGCTTCTTCATGTGGCCACTGATGTTACCCTCCTAGTCTTTTCTCAATAGCACAGCTTAGGGTGACCTCCGCAATAACATCACCAGCGCTCCCCATTTCACTTGGGATGAAATGTGAGGTCCTCAAGTGATCTAGAATCCCTTGGATCGGTCCCTTCCTACTTTGCAACTTCATCCTTCACCCTGGCTTCCTATCCTGTCTGTTCCCTGATGACACTGTCCTGCTTCAGGGACTTTATCCTGGCTGCTTCTTGCACAGGAAGGCTCTTCCCCTGTGTAAGTACAGCTACTTATATCTCTTATAAATCTTAGCTTCATTGAGCCTCTTCCAAAAGTCTTTCCAAAGGGGCTGCAGCACTGAATTCTACCCCCAGCAATACCTGGCTCTTCTAACCTCCTGTTCCCAGCTATATTACTCCCCACGTACAGCACTTATTTCTACCCAACAAACACATGACAATTTCCAGTTTACTAATCAAAAACAAGACCCTCAGAATATAGTAAAAATTGTTTTGGGGTCTTTAGAGAAAACTAATACTTTTATTGCATGTACTATTTTTTATTATACATGCTTTTTCCCCCAAGAAAGCATCCATAGTTGGATCTGGATCCTCTCCATGAGGAGCTCTTAACTATTTGTTCATCCCTACCAGAGCGTTGGATGCTTAATGAAATTCAAGGATGTTTCCATGAAAAGAACTGGTAGGGGACTCACTTATTTATTAACAAATATTTAGTAAGAATTTATGATGTGCTAGGAAGCAGAGATACAATAGAGATACTTAGCCTATGCAGTTGATATTCTGGGGGTAGAGGCCCTAACATGTTTTTCTTTCCACAGGTCTCTCCTGGCCCTGGCCAGTTCCACCCCACCCTCTTCTCCTTTTCTCTTCTCTTTACTCCTCCCCTTGTGTCCCTCCTCCCTTGCCTGCCTACTTGTTCTTTAATTTAGCCAAACATCACTGCCATGGGAACCTTTGCTTGACCATGAGTGTGCATAGTCAACAGCTCCTTTCTCAGGGAACCAGATCAGATGCTTTCCTCAGGATCCTGGCTCTGGTGCACAACACTATCTGTGTCTGCATTGAGGAGACATGTCCTCCACAGATAAGACACAGAATTTACCCCTAAACAGCCAGCAAAGACTGGTCATGGGCCCTGGTTGGAAGGCCTCAGTGATAAAACACTTCTGTAAAACAGAATTTGCTCCACTCACTGGGCAGGAGTAAACCAGATTCTATGCTAAACAAGAGAAAGAAGAGAATGAGAAGAAATTTGCTGTATCATCCACAGGAACACAGTAAAAGGTGTTTTCAAATAAACAACAAAGGTGATATCTTAGTTACCTTTTTGCATTGTTGAGACAAAATGTCTAATGTCTAAAGATAAAGGAGGGAAGCTGTACTAGGTTTCAATCCACAGTGTCTGGCTTCAAGGCAGGGTGGCACATAGCAAGAGGGCATCACAGAAGAGAAACAGCTCTTGGCAAAGCAAAACAGGCAGAAGGCAGCAAGCAGCAAGCCAGGAAGCAGCAAGTGATGAGCAATAAGCAGCAACAGCAGCTTCTTTCTGTTCTTTATATTATAACTCGGCTACCTGGCCACAGCAGTTACATGCAGAACATGCCAAACCAATCAGTGAACTAATTCAGTAATCTCTCTCTCTCTCTCTCTCTCTCTCTCTCTCTCTCTCTCACACACACACACACACAC
>NDGM011244941.1:2175-12597 GCA_002564305.1 Octomys mimax
ATATATATATATATATATATATATATATATATATTTTTTTTTTTTTTTTTCCAGAACCAGGGATTGAATTCAGGCCCTTGAGCTTGCCATGGAAGTGCTTATTCTACTGAGCTACCTCCCCAAACCCCACACATATAGTTTTTGTCTCTGACTATAGTATATTTCTCAACTCTATCATTTTCTGTGTCTGTAAATTGAACTTTATTTAAATGCTAATATAGTTCATGGATTTGCAAGGATAAGTAATTAAGATATTGAGAATTGGCCAGGGAGATAGCTCGAGAGTCTAAGCTCCTGTATGGCAAGCACAAGGAACCAGGTTCTATCTCCAGTACCACATGCCAGTCCAGCCTCGAGCTGAGTTGTCCACCAACACTAGACATAGTGACACATTCCTATTATCCCAGCACTGGGGAGGCTGAGATAGGAGGACCAGTACGAGTCTGAGCTGTGTAGCAAGACCCTGTACCAACTAAATAAATAAATGATTAAAATATAAGAAAGACAATAAAAGTTCATCCTTGGTCATAGTGAAAGGCTTTGCATTCATTCTGTAAACTAATTAACCATCTCGTGCAACTGTTGGTTTTGTTCCCCTTGCAAATATGTAAAGGCTGAGACTTAAGGTAGTTTTGAAAGTTTCTCAGTTATATACATCTAATAGCTAGTAAGATTCAAATACAGCTCTGCCTTGGTTCAAACATTTGTTTGCAAAAATGACCTTGGGTGGCAGCCAAATGGCAGAAAAGAAATGGCCTTAAAAGACCATCAGTTGAATCCCCCTCACCACTGATTTGAAAATAGAATCATACCTACATCAAATCAGAGAATAAACTGAGCTTATCAAGTTCTAGGTCCAGGTCTGTCTGCCCTTAATTTGAAAGAAATGAAAGATAAGATCACTGAGAGAATGGATCCAGCTCTCCTGGTGGCACCATTCCAGGAGAAGTTCAGGATTGCTCTTCCTTAAAAGTATTTTTGTCATACAGTTCTTAGAGACTGACCTGTGGCAAGTGGTTTGGATTATGCATCCTACAACTCATTAGATCCATGTTTTTTTTTTTAAAAAAACCATTTGATACAAATACCAATGTCTTAAAGTAGACATTCTAGAGGGACGAGGCTTGTATTTATAATAGTCATGTACCAGGGAGCTATCACTAGATATAGCTCCAAACAGAGAGACACTGAAGAAAATAGGAGGAATATCTGTTTTCACATGGACAGGTGTGGCCTAATACTATGTCTGGAAAATATAGATCCTCCTTTCTCTCTCTGTTACATTTTGTCATTATGGGTTAATGATTACTAATGAGAGATTCAAACATAAATTTTGGATTTAAAATTTCAGCATCCTAATGAAAAACTGTATCATCTTGGGATAGCTCTGTAACTTCCCTGTACCTCAAATTTTTATCCATGAAATGGGTAGTTTAATAATTCAAACATCACACACCTCTACAATGATGCACATAAATTAATATACACAAAATGGTCACACTAATACCTGATTTCTAGCAAGTGCTCAGTGGCCATTCACTGACATTAGAACCATTTGAACAATCCTAGAACACCTTCATTTTGTATATTGGTTGATAAACAACATGAACATATAAAATTTTTTGAAATACCTAAGATGTACAGAGATTTTTGTATTGGGACACCAGGGATATTAAAAATACAATAATCATCTGTAGTTATTGATTGTACAAACATGAGAAGTTTAGAAGCTTAACCAAATGGGCTCAGTAATTCCACACCTAGGGTGTAGAAGAGTCACCCTAAGGTGGCTCATCACTTAAAGGATATGAAAGGAAAATGAAAGACAAGGGTTCCCTTCTTCAGAGGACCTCCAGTCTTCACCTTCAGTGTGGACATCTCCTGGCTTCCAGAACTCTCGGCTTCTGCCTTGGATCCTGCAGCTTTACAATGTAGACTCATCAGCCTTCCTTTGAAGACCCATCAGCCTCTAGATTGGACCTGGTTGGAACACTGCAGTGAGCTCCAGGCCTTGGACTGAATCCTTCAGTCTCCAATGTGTACACACCCTCTGCACACCTCCTCATCTGATTCTGTAGCTGACTGTTGTAAGCCAATCTTGTACTTGTCCATCTTGTGTTATATCTGTTCCTCTAGTAAAACCCTCATACACCATCCTATGGTGAATTGGTTCACAGGAGACAGACAACTAAACATATAATTCTATTTCAAAATATCCATATGAAGTGTTTCAATATTATTAGTGAGGAAGAAGCAAAAGAAGGCTTTTTGATGGAGTTATGAAGGATTTCTGGAGGTTATATCATGTATGCTAAGCTTATATCATATAACATATATATGGTTATACCATATATTCTGGAGGTTGTATCCAACATCATATATGCAATCAGAATGAAATAAATAGAAAGACTTGCTCAGAAGTTCAAAGAGATAAGATAACTAAGAAGGTCTGTTGTGCTTGGTGCGTGCATGTTTCACAGGATTAGAGGCATGGAAGAGGATTTGCAAGGAGCAAACAATAGCTGCAAGAATGTCCTGGCCCTTGCAAGTGGAGGGCTGGTGCCACTGTAAGTAGACACTGTCTCTCATGGAGTTGCTTAGAGATACATAGGAGGACTTGTAAGTGACGGCAGCAGCTCTAGATATTGGAAGCTGCCTCTTCCCTTGCTCTGCCACTTCCAGTATGTGGACAAATGGGGCACTCTTTATGCCTCAAAATCTCATCTTTATAATAGGCAAGATGATAATAGACCTATTTAATTAGTTTTGTGTTTATTAATGACAGTAATTTATACAAATTCTGGGGCCTAATGATTTTAGGTGAGATTGGGTATATTCAGGGTGGTATGGGCATTGACCCTAATGATTTTATTTTATTTTTATTTTTGTCCCACTCAACCCACCCTGAGGGCAGGGCTGGCATGAGGTGGTGCTGGGGATCAAACCACAATCCCCTGTGCCTTCCTAAGCTTGCCTAAGCAGGTGCTTTAGACCACTGAACTATCTTGACAGCTCCTACCCTAATGATTTTAGATGCTGGTGATTTTGAATTCCAAACTCAACAATGACAAAGCCAATGGGACATGACTCTCAAGTGTTAAAATTCAAGATCAAAGATAGTGAGCCAAAGCCATAAAATTTCCTTCCAAAAATAGTTTTGCATTGTGAATTTCATTTTTTGTTTGTTTGTTTGTTTTATACTTTGGGTTTTAATGAAGAGACATTAACCTTTCCCCAGAGCCTGGCAGGGAACCTGATTATTTTTCCTCCAGAGCAATTTCTAGTGTTATCACGATCCATTCAGTGAATAGCATTTGGCCACTTCAGAAGCATTTTCCCACTTCCATGTAAATGGTATGATTAGATGTGAAAGGTAATCTTGAGTGCCACCATGTTATGACATTACAATGGTAATTCAATTGTTATCAGCCCCTCACAAATAGCTGTTCAGTCCACTTGTGCTTAATACCTCAGCATGCTTGCATGTCTTTCCTTTTGGAAACAGAAAGTAATATTGATTTTTCTTCATAAGCAACTAAAAAGTACCATGAGCACTTTTATCATTTCATTATTCAGCAATAAATAAGGCAAACAACCTGAAAAAAAAAAGAAAAGAAAAGCAGTCAATATGTTACTTTTATCCCTTTTCCAGCAAAACTTGAATGTGGACAAGGCTGGCTTTTTGATAGGTTCGCAAATCTTTATATTTGAAGATGTCTTGGCAATTAGGATTAAAAAGCAACTTAGTGTGGAGACAAGCTGCAAGCACAAAAATAGTGTATATTTCTTCTAGACCCCCTGTAATCAGGTAACACAGAATGGGTGACAATAAACAGCAAAAGTTACTTTACTTGCGGTTATGGAAACTGACAGACAGCAATAAGGAGGACCACATAACAATATCTGATGGGACCTATCCTCCCTATTTCTGGATTTGCGCTTTCTCCCTATGTCTACACATGGCATTTCTGCTGGACACTTAAACCCTGGTGTGTCTTCCTCACTGTACAAGGACAACAGGCCTATTGGAGTAGCTTTCCACCTGCATGATCGGGTTTAACATTCATTACCACTTAAGAGACCCTATCTATCCATACAATTATATGGCATGGGGTAGAAAGATGAGACACAGTTTAGCTCATGCCACTCAATTTGTAATTCAATTCTAATACTTTCTGTGTAAACTTTAGAGATGTATTTACTTCTGTCTTTGGGAATCTCATTTCCCAAACATAAATCAGCCTGACTATAGCCATTATTTATAAACATTATGAAAGGTATATAAATGCATCTTGAAAGACATCGCTTATACACTTATACATGTGCACATTTACTTACAGAACATAGAAATGTATCTCCTACTGAAGTGAGTGTGAGGAGGTGGTGAAAACATGAGTCCTGTACTTTTCTCATTCCTGGGAACGAGTATTCCATAAAATGAATGTACTTGGGAACCTCTGGGCTTGATCTGAGAATTGCTACCTTCTTCATTTATCGGAGCCATATGTTTTTGTGTTATTTTAGTTAGCCACTTGACCTTCACATGAGTTGGACTTTTTTTCCATTCAAAATGTTCATTTATACCTGAATGTCAAATACTTTCCCTTACATCCATCATGGTCTTCCCTTTAATACAAATATCTGTGTTCATACTCAAAATGCTTCTCTGTGTCACTGAGATAGAATTTTCCCTCGATGTTTTGGGGCGAGGGTACACAAATGTGATGTCTTACCACACGAAGCTGGAAGGCAAAAACATTCACATTCACACTTAGAAGTAGGCGTTGGGATAGGATGATGTGTTGTGGACTGAAGGCATGTGTGCACATTGAGAAATCTTGCCCTTTCCCTGTTATAAGAAAAAGGAACCATATCAACTGTTATTAGTACCTTCTCCAAATTTACTGCTCAATAGTGATATAAGAATATGCTGTGTTCTTTTGAGACCATAGGTGATATTCTTACATGCTGCCTCTTTGATTTCTCCTTAGTTATAATCCATCTAGGGAAGATGCTACAGTTTCATGTATCCTGGCAGAAGATGCAAGGCTCTTGGGTTAGAGACAAAGACTGATTACTGACAGCACAGCAGGCTGTGTATGCTTCATTAGGTCAGAGCACCTTCTGCCAAAAGATCTGTGGGTGAAAAGTGGAGGTGCCAATGGATGGTGCAAAAACTTCCACCTTGTGTAGCAATTAAGGAAATTGAAGTTTAAGACACGCCTTTTCTTGTAAGAAGACTGTTAGTGAACTTATCCAAATTTTGCCTTTGATGTAAACATTTTTGGGGGAGGAGATCTAGAAAACAATTTACTTCCTGCCCTGTTATACTACAGTCTTTTTCTTGCATACATTTTCTTGACAAACACTATTTAAAAAGTGATAATTTACACTGACAGAAACACAATTTAGAATTTTCCTCACTACCCCACGATGTCTCAGTAAATTTTTCCAGATCTTCCTGTTCCCCATTCCTTCCTATGATAACCATATGACCTTTTCTTTTTAACAACTCACCAGTTAGCCCTTGTGTCCAAAGAACAATGAGCAATTGGCATGGACCATATGCAGGTTTATTTCTTCTCTTAACAGTGTCTTTTAGTTTCCATGAAGTAATCTTTTTAGATGATCCTCCAGTGCTTCTCTGAAGTATGTTCCTGAGACGTTTCTCTAGGCTAAAGTTACTCTAAGAATCTACTTTTCTGTAAGAGTGGAAATCAAAGAGAACAATAAATATTTGCCTGAAACCATTGTGAAGGAAATTAAGAAACCAATCAATTAGATTGGACAAATTTAATTACATCAGTTGACTTACTGAAATAGATACACATAGTGCATAGAAGAGCAGAGAAGTGCCCACACAACAGCCAGGATGACATGAAGATTAACAAATCAGCCTCCCGTGATGTGGAGTAAGGTGTAGCAGACTTGTTATCTCTGGAAATTCTCATTTTTTCAGCACCAGGCATCATACCCATGGCCTCAAAATGCTATACAAGTACTCTCCCACGGAGTTACAACCCCAGTCCAAACTTCCATTCCTAAAGAATAAATTAAAATGTTTCCTAGCAGCATACCTACAATCATATTATTTTGTGTAGGAAAATTAATAGGTACAACTAAAAGCAATGTAAATTTTAAATGTACAAATTTTAAAAATTTACATTTCTCTCTCTTTAAATGTTAATGTAAATTTCCTTAATGTTTAACTTCTCGTCAGCTCAACATTTAATTTTGTCATTGTGCAATATTTTGCTTATATTTTGTCATTTGACAATATATTACCTTAGTTATTTCAGTAAGTGAAAAAAATTCAGGTACCACTTGTACAATTTCCACAGCTGAATGACCAAATTGATGAGGTAGAAAGTACAAATAAATAAACAAACAACTAAACTAGGCACGATAGAGATTGAGAGAACTTTGACAACACAAGATAAACTGTGGGGCATAACCTATCAATCCACAACCCAACATGGACATATAATATTGTAGAGTTGACACATCTTTTCATCATTCAGTTAAGTGAGTACTTGGATTTTTAAGCAAATCCAAATTTGAGTTTGACAATGATTTTAATTTATGAAACTTCTGAGATCACCTAAGACCATGTCTATAATAGTTACTATGGCTTCATATAAAAAGTACAAGGGCATTAGTTTTCAATAGTAAGATTTCTTCCTTTAGTATTTTGTTTGTTCTGTTTTCGATCACAATATAGTGATCAGGTAGTACTGATTCACATCAGTTCCTTCCTTGATTCATTCAACTTGGGTGACAGGAGGCTGGGGCTCGATTTGCTTTGTACCTACTGATTTCTGTGCTTGCATATGGATAACCAGAAGAGTTGGAGCCTCTTATATGATGGGCTTCTGATGACATCTGTCTGTGTACAGGAATGCTATTGATTTTTTTTTAGTTTATTTAAATCATTGGTACAATGTAAGTATACATAGTGATCATACTCATTATATAGAAATTGTACTTCACATGATATATCTTCATTCCTCTCTTACCCCCATTTCTGTGCCCTCCCTTCAAAATCCTTTTTGCCCCTCCCCATCACAAAGCTCTATTTTTATTTTATCTTTTTTTCACTTTTGCCTTTCACCTTCCTCCTTTCTCCCTCCCCTTCCATAGTTTCCTTTTTCTTTTAAAAAGAAAAAAAAAATTCTTGCTTACATATTCAGTTTCTCATACCAGAGAGAGAATGAGATACTCACACATGTGTGCATGATTTACTTCACTTATGTTTGTGGTCTCAACGTCCATGCATTTAGCTATAAATGTCTCCATTTTATCTCTCTTTGTGGGTCCACTGTAACATTTTTTAAAAACTCATCTATTTTTATCCATTCCTTGGTTGATGAGCATTTGTGTTGCTTCCAAGATTTAGCTATTACAACGTGCTATGATAAACATGGGAGCACCTACATCACTGTAGTATCATGTCTTTAATTCTTCCAGGAAGATATCCTGAAGGGCACTAGCTGGGTCAAATGGAACCACTAATCTCAGTTTCCTGAGGAATCTCCACATTGATTTCCACAGTGGTTGCACCAGAGCACACTCCCAGCAACAGTGAAGTTTTCATTTTCCCCCACTTCCTCTCCAGCACTTATTATTAATATCCATTCTTTTTGGAATGAATGAAAATATGAGTGATATTTTAGGTAGAATTTCTTGAAAAAAATTGTACTTAACGTTTCTTCGCATGTTTATTCGCTGTTTGCATTTCTTCTGAGAAGAGTCTAGTTATCCCAGATGTACGTTTTTTGATCGGGGTCCTAAATTTGTGAAGTCCAATTTTTTCCAGTCTTTATAAGTTCTAAATTATTAGTCCTTTTTATGAAGAACAGCTTCGATGCATCTTTCCAACTCTATTTGTTGTCTTTTCATATTTTTGTTGATTTCTTTTGTTTTATAAAACTTTTTGGTGACATCTTAATTGTTGATTCATTGTGATCAATTCCTATACAATTGGGGTTTGTTTGTAAAGTTTTTACCCATTCCTTTGCTTTACAGAGCTTACCTATTCTATGTTTCAGAATATATAGATCATTGATCCATTTTGATTTCACTTTAGTGCGTGATGATAGACAGAGTTCTAGCTTTAGTCATTACCATGTGGAAAGCTAAATTTTTCAGCACCATTTGCTAAAGAGACTACCCTTCTTCCAGTGAAGACATTTGGTCATTTTGTCAGAAATCAGGTAGCTGAGTGTGTTTCAAGTTGCTTATGCATTTCCTAATCTCTTCACTGATGCCCTAATTTTTTTTTTAATTTTTCAAGTCTATCCTGTTTGTATGACAGTAGCTCTGTAGTATAATTGTGATGCCCCCTGGCTTGCCTTTTATTGTCCAAAATGTTTCAGATATTCTAGGTCTTTTTTGGTTCCACATGAATTTTAGGAATGTTTTCTCTAGTGTGGTGAGGTATCCTAAGGGCATCTCTATTAGAATCGCACTGAATTTATATAGAAATTTTAGGAATATGGTCATTTTCACTATTATGTTTCTTCCTACCCAAGAGCAAGGGATAACTTTTCATATTCTGATATTCTTTTTTCTTTCTTTCAAAATATATTTGGTTGTTGCAGGGTCTCACGACGCAGCTCATACTCGTGGTGATCCTCCTGCTTACAGCCTTCCCAATCCTGGAATTACAGGCATGCACCACTGGCCAACTCATGCACCACTGCACTCACCCCGGGTGGTGCAGCTGGAGTGGCATGCAGGACTGGGGATAGTACCGTGGTCCCTGCCCTTGCCTGAGCTTGCCTAAGTAGGCATTTTAGTCCACTGAGCTATCTCTCCAGCTCAATTTCTTTTTTCAGAGTACTTTTCAATGTAGAGATATTTTACTTCCTTTGTTGAATTGATTTTCAGTATTTCATTTCTTATGCTATTCTGAAGGGTAGTGTTACCCTAATTTTTTCTCTCAGTGAGACTGACATGTGTATACAGAAATGCTATTGATTTTGGGGTGTCACCTTTGCATCCAACAATTCTCCCATGGTGCATCCAAGAAGGGAAAATTTTTAACAATATGAACCTCACAGAAGAGATGCAGAGAGTATTATTAGATTTCCAAAAGTCTACATAGGTATTGCAATTAGTATTAGCGGTGAAACATACTTAGAAGTTGTTTTAGGCCATTACAAGTAAAAAGATAGCTAGGACAGTTACTAACATATTCCTGAAAGTGAAGCAGGCCATAATTATGTTTTTTGTTTGTTTGTTTGTTTTTGGTTTCAGTGCCGGGGATTGAACTCAGGACCTTACACTTGCCAGGCAAGCACTTATTCTACTGAGCTATCTCCCCAGCCTCATAATTATGATTTAGCTTCGAGACAAGGCAAGTTCTATGCATAAGTGAAAGGTAAAACCAAAATATCAAGGGACAAGTTGACAACAAAAATAGATACACAGTGGAATAACGTGCATGTATTGTGTATCAATAACAACAAAAATGGCAATAAAATAAGGCAAGGCCACTAGCTAGGGAGGTAGCTCAGTGCTCTAAGCACCTGCTTGACAAACACAAAGACCTGGGTTTGATCCCCAGTATCACGTGGCCTGCCCCTGCACCAGTGCTGGGGAGGCTGAGACAGGAGGATCACTATGATTCCAAGCTGCATAGTGAGACCTTGCACTAAATAAATAAATAAATAAATAAATACATGTACACATAAATACCTCCAAAAATAGAATGAGGCCACTAGTGAGAACTTATGATGAAGGTTAACATTGTTGGAATGTGCACTATACAGCTCTGTATCTTCTTAAAGTCCAGCTATATGAAGTTAATAAATGAGGTTACAGGTATTTTCTTATGAAAGTAGGCAGCATTCCAGAGGAATTTTTAAGGCTCCTTCAATAAAAAGAACTGCAAATCAAAGTTAAATGTTAATGGGGTACATGTGCCCATCTCATAAAATAACTAAAATAGGTTACTGATGCAGTAATTGTACCCTACAGGATCAAGATTTCCACTCAGACTATAATTTGCTCTCCCTATATATTATTTCTATATAAAACAGAAAAATTCTTCTTTATAAACTTCTATATAGTTCTCAGAGGCAATGTAACCAATCACTGCATTTTTCTTAAATTAAAAAAAATCAAGGATTCAGAAACAGAGTCTTATGTGATGTAAGACTCTTGGGAGAAAAAGTTTTATGAAAGAGTCATGTAAATTGCCTTTTCTTGTACTGTTATTACCTTTTGGTGGAAATATTTGATGTTAACATTTTTATCCAACATTTACTTTTAGTTGTTCTTTCCTACAAAAGGAGACTCTTTGTTAGATTCTCCTCTGGTTTGGAGAAAGTCCCTTTTAATGTGTTATTCAGAAAAGAAAGAAGGTATAGTAGTAATGCTATGTTTTAAAGTTGATTTCTACAAAAAGCAAAAAAAAAA
>NDGM011244943.1:614-10645 GCA_002564305.1 Octomys mimax
GGGTTTTTTAAAAGTTGTAGGGAAAGTTGAGTTGTAGGGAAAATTTCACAGTCCATCACAGAATGATGGGTAGTTTTTACTCTATATTTTTCATCTGGACCTATTTTGCAGCGTAGGAAATGCACTTGTCTTACAATGCCTAGGTATTTCAAAATTTTATCTCCTTGTTTTAAAAAAATAGTGCTGAAAATATAATGGAATGCTTTCCTAGATGATAATTGCATGCTATCTTTCAACCACTCAGCACATTAAATTTTTTTGGATCAATAAAATATTCCTAAATTAAAAAAAAAAACAACAAATTACAAATATTTTCTCCTGTTTGTGACTAGATTTTCTATTGCTTTTATGGTATTTTTGTGAAAAAAAGCATTAAAATGTCAAATGTAGTGATCTTTTCTTTTATGTATTTTTGTACTATAGAAAGCTTTACAAATTCTGATATGATGTTTTACTTTTGAATATTTTATAATATTGTGCTTTTCATATTTGTATCTTTAATGAAATTTGGATTAGAACTTGAAACCAATCTATGCCATTAGAGTCAAGATAAGTGCTTAGGGTGGGGGGATGGGAGGTTACTGAGAGGGTCATCTGTGGGGGCCCTTCTGAGGCATGAGTTGCATTTTCCTGATCTACAAGCTGATTACACAACTGAGTTTGGTTTGTGAAAACTAAGCGATGTGTACGCTTATATCTGCCTTTTGTCATGTATAATTTACTTCAGTGAGAAGTATAAAAATCAGATCTGGACCAGGGCAATAGCTCAGCCGTCTAAGCACTTGCCTGGCAAGTGCAAGGATCCAGATTCTATACCCAGTGCAGTGCTGGCCACTGAACCCGGGCATAGTGGCACACATCTGTAATTCCAGCTCTGGGGAGGCTGAGACAGTAGGATCACTAAGAGTCCAAACTGTGCAGTGAGACAGTGTACCAAATAAATAAATAAATAAATATTTTTTAAAAAGCAAAATTTGACAGTCTCTCCCTTTTTACTTGTGAACTTAGTCTGTTTACAATGTTGTTTACTTTTGATCTATTTGAATCTATTTCTGCCATACGCTTTCAAATTGCTCTGTGTGTTCTGTACTTTTTAGGTTGTTTCCTATTTCCTGTTTTTCTTTGTGGTAACATAGTTTGTTTTTTCTTTTTCTATTTCCCTTCTAGATTGGAAGCTATGAATTCTGATACATACAATTTGCTTATGTGAGTGATTCCTAACATCCCTTGATGAGGACCTATCATCCTTTGTTTTCTTTTCTTTTAATAATTTCTGTTTTCTTTTTCAAGTTTTGCTTCCAGTTTCTATTTATTTAAATCATTTTACATATGTACATTTTATAATCTTTCTCCAATTACCTCGTGAGTAGAAAATTTAGTGTAATTTCACTGATGGCTGTTTCTGCTGGTGATTTGTTCTTTGTGCATTTTTATTTTAGACTGTGAGCTGGTGTTGGCAAAAGTGACATCTTTATGGCACTGCCTGAGAGTGTGGCCTCCCAAGGATGCTTTTCCTTCTCCTCTTTCTTCTTCCTTGCCCTCTACTTTTCCTTCTTGCTTTGTTTCATGAGTATTTCCAATATATGACTGTATTGTAAATTCATTTTTTTCCATTGTGACGCTTGTGGATTTCATAAGCCATGTAAATTCAAACTACAGATTTCCACAAAGTCAAATTTGAGGTTGAAATTTCTTAGGGGATACATCTTTTTTTTTTCAACCAGAAAACACTACTACTTTCTGAGATATTATAGTAGCTTGCATTAAAGAATGGTTTACTACATAAATGGAGCCCATAAATCAAACATAAAAGTAGTTATAATCATGTACATCCTCTCAGTTCAACCCTCATTTTATCCAAATATTGATTGACAGTCTGTTTCATTTACCAAAATACTAGAGTTATTTTCCATAATCACTGTCAATTGATCTGTGTCATCACTTCTACACTCTTGTGTTCTCTGACCTGGCTGAAAAATTGGAAACATCTAGTATTCCAACCAAAGATAACTGGATCCCAAGATCAGAGAAGACCGGACACTTTCAGGATGGCACAGAACTAACCAGACTTACGAAACACTTCTCTGACATACCTTACACTGCTCCCTGGTCCACTCACCCTAAGCCATGGCCTTCCTACTCTTGCCAATCTAATCACTATACTTGGAACCTGTGAGAGTAAGAGTAAGCATAAGAGAATATGCTTTAAATTCTATCAAAACATTACCCTGAAAAATAGAGATTAATAGAAAGAAGAGACAGCTTGCTCAGAGTCTCATTAGGCCCCCTGCCTGCTTCTTGTTCAATGAATCTCCCACTCCTCATTACGCCTGCCCTGATTTAAGTTGGGCCCCAGGTTATTGCTTATTTTCATTTGGGAATACATAACAAGGTCACTTCTAGTTCCAGAATTCCATGTGGAGGAAAAGAGACAATGTTAATAATTCACAAGCTGTCAGGGAGATAAAGCTTCAGTACCTACTTCATTGAGTGACAACTCTAGTCCACCTGGCTTGGGAGTAACCAGCAACAGGTCAACATTTAATGTTCTTGAGTTCATCTTCATATTTTTCACAAAAGAATGCTTATCTCTGCTTCCAAAGTGTGTGACTTCATAAGACAAGAATTGGTTGATTTGCAAATTGAAATAAAAAATGAGGATAGAAGTGATTGTTTTTTACTTTTGATAAAACCCAGAACTGTATATTTTTCTCAAGTTTTAGAAAAATAAATGAAAATAATCCAATAGTTTTATTGACATCAGAAATTACATTCATTAATCACCCCACCTCATACTAGTAACTCTTAGGATCTGATATAATGAACACTGTGACATATAAAAAAACGTTGGATTAGAAAGACACAGTTTGAATTCCATCTATTTGGTTGTAAGCTACATGAATCTAAAATCCTGAGGCTGTGACATTGTTACATATAAGATTAAAGAATTTAATATCTGCTGTTCCATTTGTTATGGAGGCCTTCTGGCAAACACAGGAGCTCAATGCAAGGTAACTATTATCAGTTATTTTTTTCCATGATTCTTCCAATGTCTGGGATGTAGAGAGAATCCATCACTGACTGTTGGAAGACAATAAATCATGAAGACATTGTGCATATTACTTGTACCTAATGGACAAGCAGAGGGTAGCAAAATGTTGATAGCACACAAATTATTTATTTTTAATCCTACCACATAAGCTAGATTAAAAAGAAGAATTTGCTACAGATGTCTCTTTTACCTAAGTCACACAATGGAATTTAATGGTAATGTTCCATTTTCCTTTTAGTGGGTGAGATGACATGCTTTTGGTATCCGTTCTAAATGTAGACTTTGGGCCAGGGATACAGCTCAGTGGCATAAGCATCTGCCTGGCAAGGCAAGGTCCTGAGTTCAATCCCTGGTACTGCAAATAAATAAATAAACATCAATGTAGACTTTAATGCCTTAACAGAAAAAGACAAAGATGAGAGGAAAGACTAGAAAATAAGAAGAAAGTCAGAACAGGGTTGTCTTTCTCAGAAAAACCAAGGGAAGAAGGGTTTGAAGAGTCAGTCTTGACTGGAGTAACAAATGCCAGGCTGAGAACTATTGAGGAGAGATGAAGAATGGGAAGACATGAGAAGAGGAAAGGGAGAGTCAAGTCTCTAAGGAGATGCCAAAGCCTGCTGAGGTAGGAAAGGAAAAGGTCAGAGGATCCAGGCTAACCCACTTCCCGGCCACCTGTCATCTCAGTCAGGCTGAGGTTAGACCATGAGGGAAGAGGATGGTGAAGGGGCAGGAAAGGAGAACTTGGGACCTGGGAAGAAAGCAGAACGTGTGGTGATGGCACTTCTATTTGTCAGTGGCTCTTTTTATAAATATCCAACTGCACTAAAAGCTTATTCTTTATTTTTGATAATTTTAGGAATGTTTTTATTTATTAATTTATTAAAATTATGTTTTAATTTTTTAATGTTTTAAATAAATTATCAATTAATTAATTAATTTGATGTATTTGATACAAGGTCTCACTACGCAGTTCAGACTCATGGTGATCCTCCTGTTTTTAGCCTCCTCAGCACTGGGATTACAGGTGTGTGCCACCACACCTAGTCTTGGTTGCTGGCTCAGTGCACTGGGGGCGGGGCCAGCACGACATGCATATAGGAGATCAAATCCCCATCCCTCTGCTGCCCTAAGGAGGTGCTTGGTCCACTGAGCTAATTCACTGACCCTCATTCCTGGAATTTCATGCACGCTAGTCATTTGGATTTTCAAGGTGCCCATCAGTACACCAAATCTGTGGGATTATATTTCTTAAGAGTCCATGTCTACTCTACCCTGATGAGCAAAGCTTTTTGAATGCAACCCAGATGTCAGAACTATGAGCTTTGGAAAAATCTGGGCTACCTGCTTAAAAACTGCAAGCTAAATGAGAATATGGCTAATTTTGCAACAAGTTTTCCTATTTTTAAGGCCCTTGGAAAATGTTATTTTTCTATTTTTATGAGCTATCATTTAAATTAACCTAGATTTGAAAAGGCCTCTTAGTGAATAAAGAGGACAAAGCTCCAGTAAGTTTCATTATATGCTAAAAACAGCCTCCTTGTGTGAGGTAGGTGCCTTTTCACACAGCATTGTAGACAAGATCTACGAGGCTCTGAGAGGTTAAAGAAGGCCCTCAACAGTACACAGCAAGTAAGTGGCAAGGGAAGGTTTCAGTGTGGCTCAGCATAGTGACTGATGCTTTCTCTAGAATAGGCAGTTTGTGAATCTCGCTCTCTAAGTCTTCCCACAGGCTGCTCTTTGCTATGAGGTTCCCAGGAAAGCATTTCATCACTTATGCTGGGAATTAGCATTGAAATGTCATCATAACCCTGGAGCAAATTTCTGGTCCTGTGAGTACTGAGGAACCATTTTATCCTTTTAAAACATATCACTTCACTCAGATGATGTCAATGATTTTGCGTGTGTGTGTGTGTGTATGTGTGTGTGTGTGTGTATAATCTGATTTAAGCTGATGCATCAATAATAAAAAAATGAAATAATCAAAATTCAATTTAAACTGATGCATCCATATGAAAAAATAAAATTAGCAAAACCCACAGGTTGTAACAGAAGAAAAGTACATGGTATCCAGATAAATTTATTTGGCCAATAATGACGACAGAAAAAAAGGACTTGGAATTAATAGAGAAATGCTTACATCATGACTGCAAAGTGGACAGTATGTGTATAAAACTACATGTAGAATTTATTCTCGACTAAAATAGCTGCAAAAAACTAGCAGGCAAGATGCCAAAATATTGTCATTTACAGTGCTTGCATTCAGATAAACTGATTTTTAGTTACCCTCATTATTCTGTTTCATATTTACCAATAAACTATGAGAATTATATTAGTTTTGAAGCAATAAATCAAAGCCATTACAAATCACTTTTGTCAGGTGGATCTCATCTCTGGGTCTTTGAAATCAAGACAGGAAAGTGAACCCTCAAACCTTAGAAATACTACCTTGTTCTGGGTAGAGAGTAGACTGAACATGTGTCTAGAAGTGCCACAGAGAAAAGTTTCTTAAGTTTGCTTTCTTATTCCAAAGAAATGCAATCTAGTCATTTGGATCTCTAGGGCTACACGTGGAAGTTGGCAGACAGTAATAAGAGGCGATAGTACTGCGGCACCTCTGGTTGGTTTAATGTAGCTCCAAGCTAATACATTTATTTTTGGCATTGTAGCACTGATGCAAGATTTAAAGAAACAGATGTGGGCAAAACATCAGAGGACAAAGACGCCCTCCCCGTCTTGGGGCCATCCCCTTGTAGGACCACCACATCCTGCCTCCTCCCAGCTCCTCTCACCTCCAGCAGCTGAGTCCATTGCTACAGAAACATAGAACAATTTATTCAGCTTCAATTTGCTGAGAGGAAAATCCTCTTATTGTCTAATATTAATTCTTGAAGCAGACTTGAACAACAATTTTTATTCCTTGCCAAGGTTTGGGGCTTTGAAAGATATTAATGTAGACAGTCTTTGAAATATTAGGAGTTGGCAGCCATTGTAAAGATCCCAAACTCAGCAAAGCGTAACAGGAAGTCTCGGGGAAAGTATACGTTACCTGTTGTATTGAAATGTGTATTATGCTACCTGTGGGGCAAGGAACTTGGGCACCCCTGAGGAATTACGGACATCCTCATAGATGCTGTTACAGTCCCTTAAAGCAGATCTGCCTTATAAGGATCAGGTTTATTTGGGGAGTTCTTTTCTTATTTTAAAGTAAGTTTTTGCATCTTCAAGTTTAGACACATTACTTGGAATTCATAAGCCTGCTGCTGACAATGGTGAGATGAGTTGAGAACACATTTTAGTACCTTCATTTTTTTCTGTAGGTTTAATTTTTTTAAATGTCTTTATGGTTTTTCACAGCATGAACTATGTCCCCACTGCTGCTTTTTAAGCTCTGTCATAAGGCTAATAAATGTTAGCATTTTAACTAATATATTAGCATATGAAAATCGTAGTAGTCTTCAACACTGCTATTTAATATCTATGTGACACACTTTAACACTTCTTTTAATTGTTAGGATTTTTTATTAGTTTAAGATAGTAAATATCAGTGCACAGCAGCACAGGGCTGAAGGATCTAGATTAGGCAGACTATTTTTTATTTAATTGACTAGTTGTCTTCGTGTCTATATGCTTAGGAGTATTACATTTGGACGTGTCAGGTCTCTCATAATGAAGACAATTGGACAATCCCGTCTATTCCCTGCTCCAGTCCATCTTCTATCTTATCTTTTTGAAACACATGTGTGCTCATGCCATGCCTTGTGAATCTTGAGTGTGTCCTTACTGTCCACAGAATAAAAGCCAAGCTGCAGACTCAAGATTCTTCCAGATCCAGAAACGGGCTGCCCTTCCCAGGGTGTTCCCTGCTGCCCTCGGCCCCTCGCTGTGGGTACAGAACCAAGAGGCTGCGGGGGCCACAGCTGAAAAGCTTTTCAGAAAACAGTGGTGCATGGAAAAGTGAGGGACGAGTGCATAGGACAGAGAGCGACCTCTCGCACCTAGAGCCAGGCAGCACGGGCCTGGGAGAAGGCAGGAAGTGGGTTCTAGGCTGAGGCTGGATGTGGTGGTACAACCCATAGTTAGCTGTCTTTGCAAGATGGTTCTTGGCTTGTGGGAAGAAGAGAAGGAAGAAGATCAAAGCCAAAAAAGAACCTTTTCTTCTAGAAACCACTCTAGTGGGCAGGAATCACAGATGCTAAGGAAAGAAGTAGATCTTCCTCTTTTGAGCACTGTGGGCCCAAATTCCTGTGTTCAGCTCCCTGGTCTACCACTGTAGGCTTTGCAACCTAGGTCAAGTTATTTTGTTTTTCTCTGCTTCTTTTACCCACTGGTAGAGTGGAGACATTAATTACTGGATGAACAATTAATTACTGGATGAACAAATAATTAATTAGAAGAAATGAAAATTATTGAGAAGATTACATTTACCGAGCTACATTTGTATGTAGTGGGTCTTTAGTAATCTTCCCTGTTGTTAAATCATAATGAGTTGTGATGTATTTTCTTTATATATTTCTTCTTTCTGTTTTTGTTCAGGGGGAAAAAAAAAAGCTTAGCAAACATAGTTGACTACAGAGTTGATCAAGGCCACTGACTAGACCCAGGTTGCTGCTGGTTTGTCTCAAATCCTGGGCAAGCCAGGGAGATAGCTTAGTAGAATAGGTGGTTACCTGGCAAGCACAAGGTCCTGAGTTCGATCCCCGGTACCACACACACACACACACACACACACACACACACACACATGAAAAATGTCAAATCCTGGGCAAACAGAGATGATTAATCACCCTGGTTATGGAAATGGGAATTATTTACAAAAAGACCACTGAGCTGCTTGGCAGTATCAAAGCATCTCCTATTGTAAAGCCCAAATAACCAAGTAGTAGCATTTAATGTGGTTTGAACTGGTAAAAAGTCCTAATGTAGTTGGGGAAGAAGAAGAAACCCTTTGTACTAATTTCCATCCAGATATTTTTGTCCTTCTAACTCAAAAGAAAGAAGGAGTTCCAACTATGTCTTGAGTCCTTCTTATGTGCCAGGCCCTGGGTATCTGAGATACGAGGAGTCTGCTGTTTACACTCTGGTTGATCTTATAACTCAGAACTCAGGAGAATCCACATGGAGGGAAAGATGGAAATGGGAAGCCGGCCAGAGCATTAATGCCAAAGAAAGAAAGGGGGAGCCTGGAGAACATCTGCGACACATCTAGCGACAAGGAGGGAAGAGCCAGGCCTGTGAGGGAGGAGACAGAGCTTCCAACCTCGCAGCTGAGAGGCCATGTGTCACCAGCTGCCCTCTTGGGCAGATGCAGCTTGCCTCTGGAGCAAGACTCTCAGCAGCCCCTAAAGGGTGGGAAATGGCCTTTTGGAAGGAAGTCAGAATCTCACGGCCTGAAGCGCAATACCAAGATGGTTAGGGAAAAACAGGTTCAGCTTTAAAAGAAAGTTTATAAAAACACAGGAGAAAGAAAAAGACCAAGTTCATTTAGTGTTTGGAAAAGACTCAGAGGATTTCTTCATTCATCTGAAGCATTTCTAGTAAGACATTTTTAATTGTCTTTGATATGTTAACCCCTCTAGGGGTTTGGATCACAAAAAAAGCATTATGAAGTTTTGTTTAGGGAAGTCATCCTATGAGAAGAACTGCAAGCAGATTCTTTAAAGATACAACCCTGTTTGGGGAGGGAGCTTTCTGTGGGGTCACCAAATACATCAAGCACAGCTTCTTAATTATTTTCCTAAGATACTAGGGATCGCACCCAGTGTCTTCACACTGACTACACCCTTATCCTCTTTAAAAATTTTTATTTTGATGTGGGGTCTCATTAGTTTACCTAGGCAGGACTCAAATTTGCATTCTTCCTGCCTCAGCCTCTCAAAGCGTTGGGATTACCAGCATGAGGCTCTGGCTGAGATATTTCAGTTCCTAGGAGGACCTGAAGTAAAATTTAATGAAGAGAACAGAATAGAAGCAGAAATTTTCAGCTTTAAAGACTCTGTGATCATGACTGGTTACTGGCTTCTCAGGAGAAAGTGACAAGCCAAAGGGCTTATTTAAATAAAGTATTTTTAAAAATTCATAGAAAGTATATGTATAGAGTATTTATAAAGTATTTTATAAAGTCATTGATATATACATAAAAAAGAGAAGAATTTTCAAATAAAAGACTAGAATGACTGTATACTACATCTGAAGTTATGCTTTTAGTAAATTTTGCAAAGGGAAAGTCTACCAAGGGAGGGCCTGAGTTGGTCTGAGTTTCTGAGGACAGGAAGGAGCCACTGCCAGGACTCCAGCAGGGAGGAGTGAGAATTCATCCTGGGCCGTGCTGGTCTGGAGTCTGAGGAGCCCGGGATGGGCTTTGTATTTCTGTAGCCCACACTGAATGAGTTTGTAACCTACATGGCACTGGGCGAGGGAATGAATGAGTGGCTGCTTTTGAAGGGTTTACAGGGCCATCCATGTCTACAGAGTAAGAATAAGAAGCTAGAAGCTCGTGAATTACTTTAGTTAGTAAAACACTCAAGGTCTAGTTATTAAATTAATAAGGAAATACCTTGACCACATGAAAAGCACAAACAGGATTCTCAAGTCGATCAGCAAAAACAGAAGTGCTATTCAAATAGTTTTTGCAACGCAGAGAATAGGAAGACAAGAGGCAGGCAGGCAGCTGTGAAGAGGCAAAGCTGACCTCTCATTGCTCCACCAAGGTATGCTTTTCTTATTGATCTAACACAGCTTCGGGTTTTTGCTACCCTATGTGAATTCACTGAAAACTTGTCTATATCAAACTGTTTTCTCTTAGCATTAAATTTTATGCCATGGAATAAAATAATCCCACTGTAGATCAGAAACAAAAATACAAGATAATTATGAGTCCTCATTCTAACACTTAGAAAAAAGAAAACACTCATGTCAGCAATTTCTGACATTGCCAGTCAAACGGAAGACCCAATACTATTATGGACTACTGGACTCTTTT
>NDGM011244960.1:1442-22486 GCA_002564305.1 Octomys mimax
TTTCTTTCTTTCTTTCTTCTTTCTTTCTTTCTTTCTTTCTTTCTTCTTTCTTTCTTTCTTTCTCTCTTCAGCCCAACAAATCTCTGCTCACATCCACTCCTCAGCACTGACAGAAAACACAGCTCCAAGTAGCGGCCCTAATTGCACCCTTCAGGTGACAGGTAGCATGTGCACCTCAGTTCAAAGCCGAAGTCCAGATTGAATAAATCTGATTTCAGACAGTCAACATTTCAAAATAAAAGTGTGCAAGCTGAGCCCCAGACGGGAAGACCCCCGGCAGCCTTTCCCCAGGACTCCTCTGCGATGCACTCTGTCAAGCTCTCCACTGACTGCATTTCGTTCTCAGTTCTCATAAAACCTCCCCACACTTGCAGAGCCACCCCACCCCAGCTAAGTGGAGGCCCCAGAGACTGGTTCCAGGGAGTGTAAAATGCATGGGAATGATGTCGCAGGCAGCCAGCCTACGCTAGGGACCAGGGAGCCAGGCAGCCAGGGAGGGACAAAAGGGTCCTAGAAAAAGAAGAGGGAAAGTGGCTTGACATTTCTCTCCCTATATTTCATTGTATTAATCAATTAAGGATGCTTTTATATTCATTGAATAAAATGGGTGAAAATCATAAGCTTTGAGCTCCCCTTTCCATGGTTAAAAATAAAATAGAAAGGACTGTGAGGCCCGTTGGATAACTAATAGTACAACTGTCATTCAAGTCATACAAATTATAGTCGAAGCCAGCCTCTAACATCCAGCCTCCCACTAGCCAACCGTGTGTTACAAAGTCTATGGAAGCACTATCAGTCCTTGGTGGGAAGAATTAACAATGGACTCACCAGTTAAGAGTTTTGCTTAGTGACACCCAGTCAGCCTGGGTCAGGAGTCAGAAAGGGACACCCTATTCAGGCCAGGAAGGGACCCTCGGCCCACCAATGGCCTCTAAAAATGAGCACATCTTCATTGCCACTGCATGAACTATAAGCTAATTATGTTTTCCTGCAAGGGAAGCAAATTATATTGATTGTACAATAAAAGCTATTGTCATTCCCAGTATATTCATCATGACTCAGAAAGATACAAAAATATTGACTCGTTCTAAATAGCATTTTACTTGTTTCCAGGCGACAGTGTTTTAGGCACAGAATGGCCTGAGATGGTTTTGTTAACTGGCCTTAGGGAGGGAATATGATGGAAGAGACAAGAGTTTATGGGCGTGACTGGCGGCATCTGGGAAGGACAAATCACGCTACAGAATAGGACACACATTTCAGGCCCCATGAAAGAGTTAACCTGGGATCTTACATATATATTTTTTGAAATTCCTTTTAAAAACTCCCAATAGTACCTGCAGTAACACAAAAATAATGAAGCCCACTGACATCTCTGAAAAGAAGGTGATTAATTAAAGTAATTAGGCTACACTGAATTATTAAAATATGAAGACTTCTGTAGGAAGGACCAAAAAAGGCAGAACATTTTAGCAGTTCAGAAATTAAAACCATATTCTGGTTCATTAGCTGAGATGGGAACTCACACATTTTAGCCTACAATCTTATTCACAGATGCGTAAGTGTCTAATATTTCACACCTTTGTAATGGCTCTTGTAAAAAGAAAAAGGGAAAAAGAAGAAAACAACAACCTGACTTCAATTATTTTACTGCTTGTAGAGAAAAGGAAATCTTTTGAAAGAATTAGCAGGAAGGCTTTCCTTCAAAATGGCCCCAGGCTTTAAAAGTCCTGTTCTCCTGGGGCCCTGAGTAGAATCAGACTGAGGACAGTGAAGGAGGAGGACACAATGCTTAGCTCATTCCTACGCTGTCTTCAAAGTGCCGACATCTCCTCTCTTCATACTAAATCAGATTGAACTCCTTGGCCTGACTAGAATCACTCTCCTATCGCTTGTCCTCTTTCTACCCATGCTATGAAATCTGCACCAATCAGAAAAAAAAAAAAAATCTCATTATCTTGTTCCACACCGTATTCATTCCTGCTTCTACATCCCCAGTGACCTTGTCCTTGCCTGGAATATTCTTTATTTCTCTCCAACTGGCCATAGCCTCTGCATCACCTTCACCCAGTTCCCCATGCTGTATCATTTATGATTTAATTATCAATCTTATCAGGGCATTCCTCCTTTGAAATCCTCAGTTGCATGCTTTGCATTCAGAGTAAATGCTCAGGCACATTTGTGTGGTATTCATGACCTTCTGGGATCCCTTACCTGCTCCTCCAATGAGTGAACCATAGAGAGAAAACTCAAGCTCTGGCATATACAAGTGAGGCCCTGGGAAAATTGTTAACTTTCTTTGAGACTTGCTTTTGACCATAGACTATTGAAATGAATGAATATGTATAAAGACTTAGACTTGGGCTGGGTATATATTTGGTGCTCCATTAAATGTCATTCATTATTACTGTTACTAGTATTATTTTTATCACATAGTCTACCATCAAATAAGCCAATGATTGTTTTTGTTGCTTTTCTGCCTATATATCTTTGTTCTAAAATAAATTTATCAAAGCTACCAATCCTTCAGCCCCCACATGTAATGTCATGCTCTCTGACATCCTGTCTAAGACTCAACCCTGCCAATCTTTCCTGCATCTTGACTTCTTCAGCGGTTTCCCTGTATCTCTCCAAGGATATATAGTACCATATGTTTTATATCATTGCTTGAACAGAAATTGAGAGCAGGGACTATATCTACTTTTATATGGACTCCTCACTTGCAGTAGAAGCTGTCAATAGTCATCAAATATATCATGTGTTCTGAATTACCCAACCTTCTTTACACGCCCTTGTAGTCACGTGACTTGTTCAGATCAATGGACTGTGAGGAGAAGTAACAGATATTATTTGTGGACTGAGGGTTGAAAGCCACTGTTCTCATTCATCTTTTTATTCCTTTTCCTGGGAGCCATGGAGGCCACGTGCCCTAGGGAGTTCTGTTATAAGTCTATGAGCTTCTAATAGCAGGGATCCCCAAGCCATGGGGAGGAGCAAGTAACTTCTAATGATTCTTGTTTCACATGCTACCTGGGCAAAAAATGAGCTTTTGTTGCATTAAAGCTCTGAAATTTGGAGATTATTGCTGCTTCATGAAAGTCTTGCTTATACTCTTATACTACCCATCTGTACAACTACACATAATTATTCAATATCCAAATTCTTAGTATATAATGTACAAAGTTACACTTTTTATGAACATGCCTAATTGTTTACATTGTCAGTCAAGTTTCCAATGTTTTATTTTGATTCTGTCACATACAAAATGACCTTTCCCCTCAGAAAGATCATTGTGTTGAAGGCTTGAGGTACTGACAGACTCGGGGGAAGTGATTAGGTCATAAGGTCTCTAACTTCGTAGCTTGGGATCATAATTTGATGGCACAGGAAATGGTCTAGCCACAGGTCCTAGATGAAGAGAGTGGATCGTGAGGCTATGTCCTTGGGGCCTAGATCTAGTCCTGGGGCCTTTCCTCTCTGCTTTCTGGCTGCCATGAGGTGGGCAGCTGTCTTCTTCCCTGCCTCTCCACCATGATGTCTCTGTCTTAGAGTCAGCCCATCATGGACTGCAACCTCTGAGCCTGTGAGCCCAAATAAATTTATCCTCCCCTCAGTTCTTACGTGTTTTGTCACAGCAATGAAAAACAGAGTAACACAGATTTATCACCTAAAATTCACGTCCTGTAGAGATGTTCTGTTGGCCAGAGGCCCAGGCACAGCACTGGGTATGTACTTATCAAGACCTGTTGTTTGGTGAAGGTCAGCCTCAGCTCACCAATTCCCTGTCTGAAATGACAACCAATTGCAAAGACTCCAGTGGTGGCCAGTCTGTCTGGCATGAGATCCTGATGAGAGGATGATCGCCACTGCACCAGCTCAGGAACCATGGTCAGCATAGATGATCAGGGCCGAGGAGATAGCTCCACAGCTTACCTGCCTGCCTGGTAAGCAAAGCACAAGGTTCTGAGCTCATTGTCCCATATACAAAAACAACAACAACAAAAAAAAAAAAAAAAAAAAAATGGCCAGAAACCTTGGTCAGAATAGAGAACAAAAAAGATACAACTTTTTAAAAAATATTTTTTATTCATACCAGTTGTTTAAGATTTTGTTAGCACTTTGGCTAGGCAGTTCATATTACAAGCCTTCATCCCCATAAAGATAAAAGTAAAATGAACATATCTCTAAAACAATTCTATTTTTTTTTTTTTTTTTTTTTTGGCCTTTGCCCATTCCAAAGACCCTGACACTCATCCAGTTAGTGGAGATGAGGCCCAGTTCAGAGTAGCTTTCTGTCATCTTCATTCCAGATGGACGGACCAGGTGTCTCCTGTGACTCCTCTCACCCTCACAGAGCTTTCTTGTTGGACATCTGAGGAATCAAGTTCAGGCCCCATATCCCAGTAAGTAATTCGTCCCCTCTACATCTCAGGTACCATCTGCGGAACTATTCTGCTGTTCATTCTCATCCCACAGTATTATTGTAATAAAGATTAAATAAGGTACAATAGAAATATGCTTTGAAATAAGGAAAAAGAAAATACAAGCGTTTTTTCCTCTAGCTGCTTAATAAGGGCCCCGATCCCCTAGATCGCTCTTATAAACCTGCCCTCAGGAGCTTTTGCGTGTAGCTGGAGCATATTTTCTAGCTCCTGATAAGAATGCAACACTCAGAAATCTCAGCATTACACTCCTTTCACTGTCAGGGTCATGGGAAGCTGCCACGGAGGAAAAGTCTAACATGTCTGTAGAATAAAAACAACTTACTTCAGAAGGAATAGGGTAAACTGATATTTCTTTATTGCCTGGGGTATAAGAAAAAGCCAATAAGATTAAGAGGAAGCTGATTGAGTTAGTTTAATTGGGGGAAATGTATTTATTTCTACTCTAGGGTCATACAACCAAGACACCTAATCCCAAGGTCATCCACCCTGGAAAAGGGAGGAAGAGTTGAACATCTTTACAAGGGGGGTGCTTTAGGGAGATGCATCACATCTGAGGTAAACTGGAATCCTTTCCAGAATGCTAGAAGAAAGCATCCAAGAATTCAGGTAATTACCATCACCTCAACTTGGGGAGTCCACCAGGAATAGATTGTGCCACAGGTCCCAGGGATCTTTCAATTGCCCTCTTAATTAGTTTTATTCCATGCCAACTATTCCTGGAGACTTTAAGTGCCAGTTTTCCCTGTGGGGCATTACCCTTCTGTAGACAGAATCAGATCAGAGCTGTCTGGGCCACCAGGATGTTAGGTTGCTTGGCACCACTAAATGGGCAAGGTCAGGATATCCTGGGAGAAGGGTTGGCTGGAGTTGACCAAAGGAAGTCTCAGCCAAGAGAGATAGGCTTTGTCAGGTCACTGCTTAAAATGCAGCCAGTAAGCAAAGCTGGTCTCTCTAGCCAGGTGGGAGCCAAGACCGGTAATTAAGAGGTAAGTGGCACTGGAGCCAGTGGGCCAGGAATTCACTAAGCAGATGGTGGAGGTGGAAGTGCAGTTTCTCCCCAGCCAAGTGCCCTTGTGCACAAATGACATAGTTGGACAAGGTCTCCAGATCTTCGACACAGCAATACAACCACCCTGCCTCCTGCTGTATGGAAATAGGTGATACCACACCCACTCTAACACTTGCTGCCCACAGTGCTGATCTCAGCCACAGAGGCCTCAGATTTAGGGGAGGGACTGTACACTGCTGACAGCCCTTTGATAGTTTTCTTTTCTCTTCCTTTCTTTTGCATTTATTAGACAATAATCAAATCCCATTTATGTGGCCAGCTTGGTGTTACATCCTGGCAATTCAAAGACAAGTAAGATATGGCTTCTGTGCACAAATTAATTTTAGTCAGGGATACAAACAAGCACCAGACAGCAACACAGCTTCTAGGAGCTAAATTTCAGTGCCAACCACTGTGGTTTCTTCATAGCCCTGCCACCCCCTGCCTTTGGGCACCATAGTCACATAGCATTTCTCCTCACTCCGTGGCTCCTCCAGCTCAGCCTCTTTTCCTGGGCCTTTCTTCTCCATATCTTCACATTTAGAAGGTCTCACAGCTCGTTTCTTGGGGTTCTCTTCCCCTAAGTGATCTCAAACACTCTGAAGTAACATCTGTGCTTTGTCAATTTCCAAATTTGTAGACTACATCTCTCCTCAGGTCTCTGACAGGCATCCAGCTGCTGCTGCTGATCTATGCTTAGATGTCTAATAGACATAATAAGCGCACCTACCAGTGATCATGGATTTTCCTCCCCCCAGGTAGCCCCCACCTTCACCACCAAGCCATCACCTTCTCAGCCTATGACAAGGTCTCCACCCAATTGCTCAAATAAAAAACCCAAGAATTATCTTTGCCTCTGTCCTCATTATCATGACCTTCATTCACTTAGTCAATAAATACCAAATAAAATCCAGCATCTGCTGCATTTTTACAAATTTTTGCTCCTGCTCTCATAGCAGAATATGGATTCTATCCCCAGAATGTTGATATGCAACATTTTCGATATAATTTCAGAGATTTTGTAGACTCATTCACATATTTGTGTGTGTGTGTGTGTGTGTGTGTGTGTGGCCAGCTCAGCTCACTGGTGGCAGGGCTGGCACAACATGCAGTTGCCAGGGATTGAACCACGGTCTCTGCAATTGCTTAAGCTTGCCTAAGCAGGTGCTTTAGACCACTGAGCTATCTTGCCAATCCTCACCTATCACTTAGAAGAAAGAGGTGTCAGTAGGTGATTCTAGGTTAACAATCCAACACTGTTATGAGTGTTCATATTGGTTTCATAGTTTTAGACATTAGATGCTAAGCCTTGGGACAGAGATCCATTGTGTAATTATCTCTGCAGGACTCCTGTGCTTCCTACAGTTAATCCCTTATCAAAGTCTTCTTGACTATCATATAAAGAAGAAAAGTAATTATTCATTCAATAAATATTTATTGAATACATACATGTACAGAGGCCTGTGCTGGTGGCCATGGGGAATACAAACACCTAGAAATCATGAAGAGAAAGGTCATCAATAACAACGTGTGACATGGAGAGCAAGAGGTTGAAATGGTGGAAGAGAGCAAGGTAGGCTCATTAAAAAGTGACAACCCAGCCCAGCCCAAACAGAGAGGTTGCAGGAAGGCTTAGTAGAGTGAAGGTCAGAAAGTAGAGTAGTGGAAACAATACTCAAGCAATAGCTTTCCAGTTGGCAGGAAAGATAATCTGGCACCACTCAAAACCTATTAAATCATTGAAAGGTGCTGGGCAGCCTCCTCCATTGGTCTGGTTTTGGCTGAAAGATGGGAAGTGGGTTAGATCAAGCCATCTGAGGGCACTGGAGCGTCACAGTACTTACAGTGGGCTGGACGGCATGGGGCACTTCATCATGTGCTCTTTGTAAATGTTCTGCAGACATATATCATGGCTTTCCAGCATGACTGAAAGCTCTTACAGAGTGACTTAATAATTATGGCTATCATTAGTACAATAAAACTCGCTTTGTTGTGCTTTGTTTCTGCAGAGCTGGGGATCAAATCAGGAGCCTCAAGCACATTAAGCAAGCACTCTACCACTGAGCTACACCCTCAGCCTTGCAGTAAAACATTTTAACATGCATCATCTTACTTAATTCTTAAAACCTCCTGGTGAAGGAGCTATGATTAGTCAGCTATATTTCACAATGAGGAAATCCAGACTTAGAGAAAAAAAAAGGAGAGGGAACTCAGATTATTATCAACTAAGTGCAAATGTCAAACATATTTCATTTAATCTTCCCTAAAAATGACACAAAATAATATATTTCTGACTTACAGGTACAGAGACTAAGGTTCAGAAGACATAAATAACTTGTCCATCACAAGTGATAGCTACTTTGAGGATGGGGATGGCCCCCTTACCACTAATGTTGAGCGCAATGCTAGACACCCAGCAGATAACTAATGAACTAAAAGTTCCTTCCTTCCTTTAATCTGTAGATCAATGGGCAGCAGAATCACCATATACAGCACTGGCTCATGGGGGGGTCCCTTCACCCCTGCATGGAACCCAGAGCCATTCAGAGCCAAAATGACCCACAAAGAGGTGGTCTACAGAAGGAACTCTGGAAACCACAAGCAAAATTAATTTCAAACTTATCACTGCCTTGTATCTAGTGGTGCCTAAACTCCCCTAGGCAGAAGTTACCACCATGTGCCTTCAGCCACTCTGAAGCTCTTGCTTGTCAGCATCTATCTTGCTTTTAATGGGTCTTTTACACTGTCTACAGCTCCAGTTCTCTGTTCCGACGGTTGTAGACCCTTGGCACCAAACTCGAGGGATAAATAATGTTCCCAAATAATGAAGCAGGCCATTTACAGCTCTCTTATCACCAGTTCTCTGAATAGCAAGCAGAAGAAGAAGACTAGTTGTGAAGCCAGAGAATTTAGAGATAATCTTTTGAAGAGAATGGGTTTTGGAAACTTGAGCTCAGATCCAAACTCTTTTGCATAGCAATTTTTACTTAAGTCTTTCAGACGAGTATTATCCTCTCATCCTACCTATGTCCCTGCTTCCTAAGGCCTCTTTCTTCTACACTGATCAAATAGATCTGAGGATTACAACAGCTCTGTAGTCCTGCAAGAAATTAAGGTACAGAGAGGTGTAGGCATAGACAGCCTTGAGCATGGGGCCCACATCAAGCTCAGGATAGAATAGGCCCATTCTTGGTAAAGCTTTATTCATGAGAACTACTTACAAAACCATCCCAGAATTTCATGACTTGGGCTAAACCAAAATGGCTCTATGGCTAGTGCTTTAAAAGGATTGTATTAGGCTGGAGAGATAGCTCAGCAGTCTAGGCGCCTGCCTGGAAAGCACAGGGACCCAGATTTGATCACCCAGTAGCACATGCCATGCTGGCCCCATGCCAAGCTGACCACCAAAACCAGGCATGGTGGCGCATGCCTGTAATCCAGCCCCAGAGAGGTTGAGACAGGAGGATCACTACTAGTCCAAGCTGCATTCATAGTAAGACCCTGCATGTAGTAAGACCACATAAATAAATAAAAGATTTTTAAAATTTCTTTAAAAGTTTAATATGTGGTTTTTTTTTTTTTATTGTCNAAATAAAAGATTTTTTAAATTTCTTTAAAAGTTTAATATGTGTTTTTTTTTTTTTATTGTCATTTCTTTAAAGAAAAAAAAAAGATCCTGGGGCTCCTGGTTTCAGGAAGAAGAATAGCGAGGCAAGCCCTCTCCCTTTATGGAAGAAATCCTTCCACCCAATCACTTTGCTAGGCTCTCATTCTCAGACAGTAAAATCAGTCTCCAAAACTACCTCATATTGGCCTGTGTAGATTTTAAACTGCTATTGGAACCAATATAAAACTTATGCTTTCTATAAGAATCCTACAAACATAACTAGCTCAGTCCTGAATCATAAAAACAACTGGATACTTTTTTCTTATCTTTTAGAAACAGGAGTTGATGAATGGAGGAACAGGGACAGAAAGAGTATATTTGAAAACAGCAATCAAGGAAACACGGCCAGGACACCATACACAGCCAATCCAATTACCTACCATCTGTTGTATGGATAAGAGGTGGTTACTTAGTGATCAGAGAAAACCCCATGGTTCCTGGCTTGGGCTCTTCTGGACAACAGCTCTGAAGTTGGTACCTTTGTCTCTCACATTAGGTCTACTGGAATTTCAAATGAAGGGGGGAAGGCCCATGCCCCTAGGGATGTGTTGACAATGCATTTTCTACTTGGACTGAACAGGAATGTAACTCTAGAAACGTTTGGGTTTAATTAGTGTTTCCTACCCACTTGATGGGTCTGCTAGTAAAAATGGCCTTATCTCAAAGCAAAGTCTCATGCTTGTGGCTTAGGACCCAACACATTTCCCAAGTTTTGTGTCGATGTAGTTTGAAATCCCAGCATGGTTTTGCATGTGAGCTCACATGTGATCACGTTTACATGGATCTAGAAAAGATTTCCAAAGGAACTACTTTACACTTACACTGTCTGAGGGAGTCATAGTTAAAACCCACCCTAGCACAGATAAATGCTAAGACGGAGCTTCAACAAAGAAAACTCTCTACAACCTATTCATAGTTGTTGGGTTCTCCATACATAGTCAATCCTCCACTCTACACTCAAGTAAGGAACTAATAATAGTGCAGAGATCTATAAGGATGCTTTCTTTTCTGTCTACCCATTTGGCCACACATTCCCTCAATAGGCATTTATTGAGCACCTACTAAGTACCAGGCATGTGCTAATTCCTGGAGATTCAAAGCTGACATTCCCTGTAATTACAGTCTAGAAGAGAAATGGACAAAGGACACAAGATCATCACAGCACTAAACAATAGGCACGATATGCAATCAGTGTACATGACAGTTCTCTGGGAACATGTTGGAGAAAGTGTTCTTATTTCCACACTGAGGAAATCCCACTGAAGACAACTCAGGGTGGTCCCTGGTGGAGTTTAAAGGAAACAGAGAGGGCTGTTGTTGAGACTGGTCTAACCAGCTTCCTGAGACACCTTCAGTGAATGGGGGTGACCCGCAGGAACAATGGGCAGGAAGGCCTGAATGCTTAATTCTGTCTAAAGAAACAGGCAAAACTTTGGAGAGGAATGCTGTGTGCTCATTTTGAAGAATGAATAGGAGTGTGCTGCTGAAAGTCCATTAATTAATTAGATAAATGAGTTTGCTGGTTATATAACAGCTAGCGGTCACTGCAGAATGAAGGATATATTGTGTTCATTCTTCTTCTTCAAAAACCACGTGTCACCAGAAGCCAATGTCTATGTCCCAGTGCATCTCCCCCCTACCTACTATGTTCCTGTTTCACGGACCAATCTATGCTCCCCAAACTGTAACTTCACTTCTGTCACCCACATGGCCCTCTTCAGACTAGCATTGTGGCAACACATTTTTATACCCAACTCAAATGCTGCCCTATCACGGAAACCTTCTCTCACTACAACCAATTCCTTAGGTAAAATAAATCTTTATCTATTCTAAACCTCTAACATTTATCACTTCCTCCTCTACTAGCCATGCTTTTTTCTGCTTTGGATCAAACAGTGATTCACACACTGATAAGCAGGAAATGGTAAATGAGTAAGTAATGTAAATCCTCATGGACAGGGACACTTTTTGTCCTTTTTTTAATTTCGAAAATTTTTTTATCTACAGAAGAATTGAGTAGCTAGTGGACAGCCATCTCACGTCTTCACTCCACCAGCTGCTGCTATTCTGGCACTTTCTCTTTTTTTCTGAGCCTCATGGAGGTGGTTTGCAAGGCTGGTGGCATTTGCTCCTAAATATTTCATTCGTTCAGCATGTCTCACCACTGATGAGAGCTTCACCTACTAAGCTATATTGCTAGCTTTGGGTCTAATATATGGTCAATAATCTCATTCCTCATTTTTACCTTTTTAATCCAGTGGATACTTTACAAATGAAGAGATGGAAAAACAACCTTGGTGATGACAGATCCACAAGCAGTTTTCCCAAGAAGAGACCTAACTGTGGAGGAGGGCTCTATATCAAGTACTTTGTGAAACCATCAATTGCAGAGTAGGGGGCACACTCACTGTCTTCCTATGGTTGTTCATCTCCAGACTTCCTTCTTGCAAATCTATGAGCTAGTCCTTAGGCCACAGGGAAATGTCACAAAGTAATGGGCTTGAAGAGAAAAGAGAATTTGGACCTTCACATCTGACTAAAGATAGAAATTTCTGGAAATCAAAGGCTCACTGCCTCATGAGATGTTAGATCTAGAAGAAAACTCTGAAATTATCTCCAATGCCCTGGCTTTTCAGAGGAGAGAATGTAGGTCCAGAGAGGTACAGTGGCTTGCCTAAGGTCGCACAAGACACCTTTGCCCCGACTCCTTGCCCAGCTTTCTTTCCATTTCTCTGATCATAATACCCAGATTATCTGTCTTTCTTCTTCCCAGTGAGTGAAAGTAATTTCCTCAGACTTCAAGCATCAAAGAACCTCAAGTAGCCAAGGAAAACCCACTATCAGATACAGAGGGAGGAGTACGGAGGTATTCCTCCTGACAGGATTTAGTTACTTCTGGGATGCTTGTCTCATCCAGTGGAGGAAAACCTGAGACGCAAAGGGCACCTTGAGCAACCCCAGCAGAAGACAGTGCAAATAAAGCTAGCTCTCCTACTGGGCCTGGAGATAGGATGCCTGCTTGTGTATTTTGCCCCTGCCATCCACTTCAGCCTCAATGTGTCACTGAACTGTTCTGGGCCCACAAGCCTCACCTACCAAAAGAGATCCTGACAGATTAGTTAGCAGCAGGATGGTCTTTTACAAGTGTGAATCCCTTTTGGAAACATAAGTGATAAATGAGAGAAATCAAGATGAGAGGTGACTTTCATTTCTAGCTGTTGGAATATAAACATTTATCTAAAGCAGCAAACCAAAATTCCTCCGTAACTACAAAGCATTTATTCTTTCCAAATTTCTCACAGGCCAACCCGAACACAGGTTAGTAGCTGGAAGATGACTTCATCAAACAGGGAAAATAAGTGACCAGCTCAGTGGTTAACAGTCTGAGGATTGAGGAAAAGTCTCTCTCCTCACTCAGGAGCCAGAGAGGGCTTATATAGCCATTCCAGGCTTGGACTTGAACTTGCATGACCTTGAAACTGTGCTGCTTAACTCTCCAAAACCTCTTCTGTAAAACAAGAGAACTTAGGGTAGAAGAGCATTTCAGAGGGCTTTTCTTCCCGTAAGTCTGGCTATGCATGACAATCACCCTGGGAGGAGGGGCATTAACAGTTGTGATTTACATGCAGCACCCACCTTTTACTGTGGTGTAAGTAATGTTGGGGTGGGACGCAGATAATCTTTAGGTAGCCAGGATTGAGCATTAGTGGACAATAGTATTTCCAGAAGCTGATTCCCAGGAAGGATAAAGGAAGTGTCCAAGTGGAAAGAAAACACTGGGGTCTCTCCACTATTCCACAGGCACAGCGGCAGTCAATACTGCGCTCCCATACGGACTGAAGTTGGTTGTTCCCCGCATCCCCCCCGCTAGGCCCAGCGTCCCCTACAATTGCGGAGCCGCTCCTGCCAAGGCAGTCAGTACCTGTGTCCCAGCAATCTGTGAGGACACATGCTTTTTTCAGCCTTCAATGAAGATTCCAGAAGCTTGGATCCCTAAACATTCTGGCCGGGCCCTGCCACCTCTCCTATGCTTACCCCACACCAGGGGGCAGCCATTGGAACAGGGAAGACAGAAGAACAAGACAGCGTTCAGCCTGCCTGCCCGGCAGACGCCAGCACCAGCCACTTGCTCCCGGCAGGCAGGACCTGAAGCATCTGCCAGACGGGTGTCGCCTTTTGATCAGTACCATGTCGAGCTAGAGACCTGCAAGGAAATGGCCGGGCTCCCTGGGGTTAGCTAGCAGGAGTCTTTCTTGCCGCCTGGAGAGAGGTACTTGAAGAATTCGACCACAGGCTGAAAAGTGGGGTGCAGATGGGGGAGGGGAAAAGGCACACAGAGACGGTCTCTTCCAAGGCCAGGTTACTTCTCAGCAAAGAGACGCCAGACACCCTTTCTTGCCTGGAGACTGGAGCGGGCTTTCTGGGCTGCTTGTGCAGATTGGGCTGTTCTGCTCCGGAGCTCTGAGAATCTTTTAGACTAACCTGACACATGTAACACGCACTCCACGGGAATGGGTCCCCACCCAGCAGACACCAAGACCCTTCTGCCCCCCCCCCCCAACCCTCTGCTGAGCACCAGATATGAAGGTGGCACCGAGCAGGGCTGTTTACAAACCGCATGATGACTCCAGCGCGTCCCCTGGCCACAGGCCCTACAGGATGCCTCCTTGAGATCTCAAGGGGTCCTCTGGGGCCTGAGCCGATGTCCTTAGGAAAGTTAGTCTGCATTCTTAACACGGAGATAGAGGGCCCTACAAGGTTGATTGCTAGGAGTGTCCCCTCTTCCCTGCCCCGGAGCAGCCAGGCCAAGTGTTAAGCAGAGGCCCGGCCCAGACACAGCATGCTCTGCGCCTAACAAGAGCAGCCTACGTGACTTGAAGGAGCTTCTCTTAGTAAACCAAATGCCCACCAGTTTTGCTTATTTGCTCTAACCTTCAAAGAACCCAGAGGTCCCTTCCTAGTTCAACAAATAAATCCAGCTCCACTCTTGCAGGCTGCAGCTGACAAAGTTCTATTGTTACGTCCTCCCTAACCGTCCAGGGTTCTCCAGGTCTCAGGGCACCCTAGCCCCATGCCTGCTCGCCCTTCTTTCGTTTGGGGATAAATCAACCTCCGTTTTGGTTTTGTTTTAATTCTTTCAAAGGGTAAGGAATGTTGACACTCCCCCGGAACATGCCTCTCATGTCTGGTTAGACTTCAGACGGCTGTATTTGAGCGTGTGCTGACGCAATCGGGTAGATTGGGTTAAACCAAATATTACAATTGCAAGAGCTCATCTGGAACTAATAATTTTGAGGCCAAAGAAAGTAAAAGGGCCCTGGTTTGGGCTGGCCAGAGGCGGAGGCCAGCTCAGACTGATGCTGCCACCTGCCGGGGGCTCGGGGAACAGGGCGCGCCTCCGGGTTTTAGTGTGTGCGCGACCCGGCAGCTCCCTCGCGGACAGGTTCACCAGCCAGCCAGCCCAACCAGGGCTATTTTAAAAGGCTAGCGCCTCTCCCAGCCCTAGGGGTAAAGATAGCTAGTCTGGCTGCTCTACGTCTTTCATGAAAAAAAGACATCGGCCCAGTTACAGAGCTAGAGCTGGCTATCAGGGCAGTTGCAGTTGGAGCTCGCTTAAACATGTGCCCCTCGGACAAACCAGATCATGTGTTGTTGGCTCGCTTAGAAGGACCGCTGGTTCAAGTGGGAATTTTCATTTTGCGAGGGATGAAGGGAACGCACAACTCTGGGTTATGTCGGCATATTACTGAACTGCAAGTCACATGCCAGATCCAGAAATGATGAAAACATCTGTTTTTGCTTTAGACCAGCAAGGCCCTGGCGGAGGAGAGGGAAGGGGGAGGGACGGGAAAGACTTTGCTCGCGAGCGCCATCTGCCGAGCCTGGTTCAGTAACTCGTGCGTCCCGAGTAACAATGCAGGTTGCTGATCACCCCGGGAAGGGGCCGATCAACAGGTTGGGGGTGGTGGTGCCCGGAGGATCGCTCTCCTTGGAGGACGGCTCTGATTGTGCCCGGGGGAGTGTGCAATTCCATATTGTCTCGGAGTGTTCATAACAAAGACCTTTGTCCCTGGGGACTGCTCTGGGGCAGAGGAGGAGGAGAGAGAAGCAGCAAATGAATTCCCAGGGTGGAAAGTAAGGTGGCAAAGCGGGAGAGGAGGAGCTCCTGGTGGTTTGCAGGCAGTAAAAATTTGCTTTTCCGTCGAGCTGAAATCTACTAGAACAAAGGAACAGCGTCTGTGAGAAAGCCCCCCCTGCACGTACCCCAACCAGCCACCTTTCCGGCTATGATGGCCTTTACCCAGCGGGTCTGAGAATGTTCTAGTATTCACAGAGCCCGTTCTGGTCAGACAGCCCTTGACCAGCCCTTTCACGTGAAATCCGCCAGCCTGGAGAACTCAGCGCTGCCACAGGGCTGTGAATAGGAGCCATACCGACAGCCTAGCCGCAGCCTTCTTTCAAGGTTCAGCAAATATTTACTGGCTGCCCGCAAGGTGCCCGGCACTCACTCAACGCAACTATTTGTCATACAATTTAAAAACAATACAAATAATGTCAGAAGAAAATGTATGTTTAGTGTCAAGTCGGTGTTGGAGACACGACAGCTGACTTGAGAAGCAGGGAGAGAATTATAGATCCTGAATCCACCTTTCTCGGTGTTTGGGGAGAGGAGGGTTTATGCTGCAACTCCTCAGCTGGACAGCCCACCCTCTCCCTGGGTGACTGATACCGGTCAATCTGCTTCAGCCCTGACCTCCAGCTTCCACCCTTAACGTTGAGCCCTTCCCTACAGTTTCTGGGGACCCTGGGGGCACCCACAAAGGTGGCTGGGGGCTCAACCAGATGCAAAATCTGAGCTACAACCACATACAAAGTGCTTTCTAGCAGTGGCCGAGGGGTTAATCAAAAAGAGAAAAAAATCTTTGGATAGATATAAAAAACCCAGGCTTTGCAGACCTGTGTGAGGACGCTGCCTTTTCTTATCTTTCGCTACTATACACTCTCAGTTCTCCGCTGCCCACACCTGAGGTTTTCATAAGATCAAATGCTGCTAATTAAGACAGAAGTCAATCTGTATCCTCACTTGCATCCCGCTGGTCTATAAACTTCCAAGTTCAAAACAGAAATTGAGGTTCTCTGCTGGCACCCAATCCTCATCATTCTTCATTTCACCCCCAAATAAGTATAAGAAGAACCACCCTTTGGATGGGTCTGGACGCCTGTCTACCACCTCAGAGATGAAACAGGAAACAACACCCTCCCCCTGGACAGTTGAGCAAACACTGTGAGAGCCACAGCCCTGCGTGGTGCTTCGCGGCTGAGCTTTAGCTGCCCCACGTCTGCTTCTAAACGATTATGTTTTTTAAATTGTGAGGGCCCAATCTACTCTTCAGAGCTGCCCCCTGGGACCCTGGCACTGGCAGCACCTTGTTCTCTTATGGGACAAAGAATCTCTAGCTTAAGAGGACTAGGACAAACCGGCATGATCAAGCTCATTTTCTGTTTCAAGTCTTAAACAATTAGAACGCGAGACTTTGTTTCAGTCTGGCTTGGTGTTGGTCTGTGGTAGAGCAATTCTGATAGATTTCCTTTGTCTTACAAACTAAGGACACCTAGTTGCAGGGCAGTATCTCTTCTCCAAACTCTTCTGGACACTTTTTCCTCATTCCTCTCTGGCTTCATGACAAGTCCATGCTTGGATTCACTGACAGCTGGTTAGGAAACTTTTCCTGCTGCATTAACATCTGTGAATGTCAGAATTTTATTTACATACGGCAAAATAAAAATCTCTCCAGTAGCCTTCAACAATAGGGGGGAAGAGAGGGGGGCACAGAAATGAGTATTAGTGATTCTGCGTTTCCGTGGGTGTGAACACCAATGTCCTAAACTGCATTTCCAGCTCTCGCCAAGACTCTTTTTCCTCATTATAGAGATAATTTCTATTGCCCAGCTTCATCCCGCACATCTTGGTGTGATTCCCTTTGCACAGAGAGGTAACCTTTGTTCAAAGCTCCGCTTCTCTAAGCTGTGCTGAATTCTGCAAGATCACTCTCCACACACAAGGTTAGCGCCTCCTTTCCAGCTCCAAATAGACTATAATCCAAAAGCTGCTCTTTTAAATAGAGGTTCCTTTTATGCTTAAATTCCTAAATAAAAGAAACATCAATGCTACTGCTAGTCTCCCCAGTTAAATCCGATTTGCAAGAAATGCTGCTCGCTCAAAACTCTGGGTGTGAGCTGGAGTCTGGGCTCAGGGAACACATTTGGGATTCTCCAACCAATCTCTATCTGGAGGGCCCTCCAGTGGCCAAAATAATACCTGATATAAACAAAGACCACCAAAGCAAGTATTACAACAAAGGCAGAGGGTGGACGCTAGCCTGCATGTGAAATGCCGCAAGCCAGCCCCACAGTTTGTTCCGCAGAGGTGTGTCTCATTTAAAGAAAGCCAAGACAGAATCTCGGCTCACAGAATAGTGGCATTATTTGCATTACAAAAGAACCCTTCACTTGTTAAAAGAGGCAAGTTTGAACTTCATTAAAGGACAACTCCCTCTAATTTCTTTAGGAATCTATTGAGTTTGAAAGAAAGAAAGAAAGAAAGAAAGAAAGAAAGAAAGAAAGAAAGAAAGACATGCCAATTTTCAGAAAGCATCGGTGGCAAACAACGCGGTACTTTTGTACTGACTCTCCTCAAACCCTGTCTACGTTTCCACCTCTAAAAACCTCCTCAGCGCCCTGACCCTGGGACGGCAGAATGCAGAGGTCTGAATCAGGGGCTTTGAAAGGAGAAGAATAAGGGCAAGTTCAAGATCCTCAGAGCCCAGAGCTGCCTTTCTGGAGGACTCCAAGAAAGCAGGCAGTCACTGCAATACCCTTCACTCTGGACTGAAGGGTGTGGCAGGTTTTCCAGAAGATTCTGCCTTGTGTTAGTAGGCCCATCACCCGGACATGGACATGACTCATTTTCCTCTGGTGTAAAGTGAAGGTGCAGATAACACAAAGCAGCTGTAAAGCTCTAGGGGATTCAGAGTCCTTGTGACAAATTTGCCTCCTGAAAACACTTGGGAAGAGAAGACTTTCTTCTAAGAAGTGCCTTAAGCACTTTGCGCACACGCGCGCATACACAAACACACACACACCACATATGTCTTCACACACCTGCCCTCACCCCATTCCTTAGGCAAACTCCTACTCATTCTTCATGGCCCAGGTCAAATGCTGGTCCAGCCCGAAGCTTCCTTACTGACTTCCCCAAAGTTCGGAAGTCTTTCACCCCACTTTGTGTTCTCAAAACTGACACTGCCTCCATCTCATTTATGCTTTGAGAACAGGAAGTGGGGTGGAAAGCTTTGGAACTTTGAGCAAGTTGGGCAAGGCGTGAAGGTGGACTGGCATTAGACCTTGGCTGTGAGGAATGGTTGGTGTGTGTGTGTGTGTGTGTGTGTGTCTGTCTGTCTGTCTGTCTGTCTGTCTACAGATCTGTGTTCATGTGCCTCCATCCCTAGAGCTTAGTGTGGCACTAGGGGCATAATGGCTGAGTGAAAAAAAAGGTGAATCCTGAAAGTGAATCCTGCCTCCTCAGGAAGAAGACAGTGGTGAGGGCCAGAAGTCCCTCCCCCAGACCTGCCCTGGCAGAGGATGGGACAACATGCCCCTTATCCCCTGTGCATGGTGGTATAGTGGTGGCAGAGGAGATATCCTGTTTTCTTCATTGTCCTCTCTCAGTTAGGCACCTGCTACCAGTTAGCTCCACCTTTGTGCTCAAGACTAACACCTCCAATGTATTGGTTAAAACCTAACCCCAAAATGATCGTCTTGGAAGGTGGGGCCTTTGGAAGGTGTTTAGGCAATCAGGGCAGAGCCACATGAAGGATTATTGTCCTTGTAAAAGATGCCCTGGAGAGCTGCTTCACCCCTTTCTCCTTGCAAGGACCCAACAAGACATCTATAAACCAAGACGCAGGCCCTTACCAGACACCACATCTGCTGGCATCTTGATCTTGGGTTTTCAGGAGGTGAGCAGTAAGTTTCTGATGTGCAGAAGCCCCTTTGTCTCTCCCAGGATGCAGTGTTTTCCACAGTGGCCCCAGCTGACAAACCTGGCTTTTCTTTTTACAGTGAAGCAGCAGCCGCACAAACATTCTCCAGCGGCCAGAAGTGTGTCTGCTAGCACTTCCCAAGGGCCAGGCCAGGTCCACCTGGGTCAGAAGAAAGGACACACTGGAACGGATGGCTGTGGAAGGAGACATGTGGCAAGGCTGTGAATTCCAAGGTGACACAGGCGGCCAAGCAGCCCACACCAAGCGGCAGGGCCAGTGACCTGCTGCCACAGCATGTCACCAAGCATGCCCCAGTTGTCCCAAGGCTCACACAGCCCTTCCTGGGATCCTTTTTTCATGCCAAAGCTCCTGTCCTATGTCCAATTTGGAGAGCTGCTTCGTGTCTCCACACCTCGTGTGCTCTGCCCTGCCTGGCTGGCTGTCAGTGTCTGTGCACGTGGCGTCCTGGAATCCTTCTCCTACAGGGCACTCGTGGTTCCCCCCTTTGTAAAATCAGAGTCTGCTTCAGGGATGCAGGAAGAGGGACATTCACAGGTGGCTGCACAGCCCTGGCATTTGACACGCATTATCCAACATATTTAATTATCGAATTGTGTCCTCACAACAACCTTTTGAGTTAGATGTTTAACCACACTTATTTACAGAGGAGGAAAGTACAGTACAAAAAATGTTCATCTCCTGAAAGTCACGTGGCTTCCAAGCCAGGACTGGTACCCAGGACATCTGCCTCAGCACACAAACCCTCAACCAAATGTGGGTGCACCCAGAAAACGTGGTGCAGAAGGGTAACCAGCATGGAGTAGGCTCCCAGCCCTGAGTTGACGGTGTACTTCATGGAAATGAGCCCCAGCCCCTGAACACCCCCTCTCTGGCCTCTGCAACACAGCCTGACCCAGAGTCAACTTTGGAAGAATCTTGAAATGCAGGTGCTTCTTTGGGATCAGTTCTCACTCCTGACATCTCTTCAGACTTTTCTTTCTACCCGTCGCTCTGTACAGATCTCCATCATGTGTCCAAACTTCCCATCTTGGAACTCCACATACTCCATCATTTAGCCCTCTCTCTTGCTTACTGTGTCTGCCTGGGCTTATGACAAGCTCCCTGAAGACAGGAGGATAGTTTTGTTTGTTGTAGACACTAGAGTATCTTTAGTACCTGGAGTGTGCTAGTACACAATCTTTCAGAGAAGATTTACTACATGAAAGGACCTGGCTGTCAGCTGGTTGCCTCTGCTGAGCTGGGATACCAGCATCTCAAGATCACATGTTCTGGACCAGGGAGACAGCTCAGTGGCATAAGTGCCTGGCTGGCATGTGCAAGGTCCTGAGTTCAATCCCTGGTACCGCAAAAAATGATCCCACGTTCTGTTTTTATGTGCCCAACAGAACTTGCCCATCCAGTCCCTGTACTTTCTCTACCCTTCCTGTCCTGGCTGAGAGCATTCTCCCAGCAGCACTGGCCTTGTAGACTGAGAATGTCAGAACTGCCCTGCACCTTGGTCTATTCCCCTACCTTTTCTTCTGCTAGAGGCAATGCTAGCCATGTTGCATTCTTGGAAGATGGTTATGCTCCTGGGGGTTTTGAAAAAACCCACCTTTGCTCTCTGCTCAAGGAGATTTCCAGCAAACTAAGTGGAAAGATTTTCTTAGATGAAAATCTTTCAGATTGATGTAAGGCTGGATAATAAAATGAGTGGCAGAATCATGGTGAATTTCTCACAGAGGAGTTTGTTTTGAAGGGACAATTGCCTAGACATTTTCTGTTGTTGAGCACCTGTACATGGAAGCTACATCCATAAAGCAACTTCCAGTTTAAAAGAA
>NDGM011244989.1:2440-17252 GCA_002564305.1 Octomys mimax
AGGAAGGAAGGAAGGAAGGAAGGAAGGAAGGAAGGAAGGAAGGAAGGAAGGAAGGACCTTGAAACCATGTTCAGTGAAATACATCATGCACACAAGATTAAGTTTTTGATATGAGAAAAAGTATAAATAAAGAGCAAGATAAAAGGTAGTAGAAAATAGGGAGATAGAGCTTTCTGAAATAGGAAAAGGATCAAGAGAAAAAGGATAGGGGAAGGGTAAGAGGGGAGATGAGGAAAAGAAATTGTGATGTCTTATAAACATGCACCAACTCCCACAAGGCATGCAATCCTTATGCACTGCAAACGTGTACTCACAAAAATAAAAAATACAAAACATGAATAGCTACATGATCAGATGTTATATAAAAATTAAATTAGAGCAATATCAATCATCAAAGATAAATTTAACACATTTTTAAGTGAAAGAAATAAATTATGAAGTATATGAAGTATGAAAAAACATAAAAGTTTTAAAAAGAAAAACGTCAACGTTACTTACAGCTCATGAATACCTAGCATATAAGATACAAATGTCAACCCGTGGGTAGCAATAGTACCTCTTGAGGGCAATGAACGCATCTGGGGAGAAAGGGAGCATCGATGAAGGGTACAAAGGAGCATTCAACTTTTGTTGGTAACGTTGTATTTGAAAGCAAATCTTCAGAGGATTAAGTGCCTACTTAGGCAAGCACAGGGACTGGGGTTCGATTCCCAGGACATCCTGGGTGCTCTAACCCAGCGGCCTAGTCCAGGCAGATCACCACAGTCTGAATTGAGTAGTGAGACCCTGTATCAAATAAAAAATAAAATAAAATAAAAATAAAAGCAAATTTTATGATGATGTGGAAATATACACATATATTAAATCAGGAAAACAAAATTGAATAAGCACTCCTTAGTTTATTGTTCTCAGTATATTTGAAGAGCTGTGTTTCAAATAACAGGGAATAAAGCATCAGCAGAAGAGAGGTGGGGCAAGGAGCTCAGCGCATCCCCACGTTCTCCTCAAGCACGGCCTGACAATCGGTGATCTCAGTGGGACAAAGTGAGGCAGCTGTTCAGAAGCAGAATCCGTTACACAGCACAAATCATCCGGGGCTGTTTCTTGAGTTTCATCTCATTAGCAGTCATCTCTAGCAACTATTATAGAAATTACATCTGCACACACAATTGTGTAGCTCTGAAACTGAACAGCCTGGATGCCCGTGGCAGCGCATTCTTTAGAAAGCAAACCTTTGTGTGTGTGCTGAGCTCATGAGAAGGGGGCTGCTGGGCTGAGAGGAGCACAGCGGTGTCCTTAGGTATCTCCCAAGCTTCTAAGATGCTTTGCTCACCTCACTTGCTTTAAATTTCAGTTTCCCAGGATTTGTTCAAATGGTTGGGAAAAAATGTTATTCTTTATGACAATTTGGCTCCAGTTATACAATTAGATGCTTTCCCCGGATTATGGGTACATGGGACAGTCCGAAGGGTGAACTACTGCGATTTCGTGGACGTGCAGCCGGTCCTAGCAGCTGTCCCCCTCATGCCTTCCAAGGTAAACAATTTGATGTGTCACAGGTGCTGGAGATGGATCTGTCAGTGGCACACACTGCATGCATTGGGAAAGCAGTTGTCGCGGATGTGTTTGATGGCAGATGATTATATGTTCTTTCATGTAAAGAGAGACAGAAATATTGACATTAATTCCCATGTCAGCATTTTCAGAGAAGATATCTATCCCATTACATCTGCTTCTGGTCTAATTTTAGACCGTCTTGGAGTTTTTTTTTTCTGCAGGGTGAGGAGTGTTTTTAAATATAGATATGCAATTTCAGAATATTTAGAACAAAAAGCAGATTGCTGCAGCACTGTAAGTATACATACATGCCTTGATACTTTTGCATTTGGAAATATATTTTTCCATGGTTAACTGTTTCATCACTTAGTTCCTCATCATCATACATAAACAGAGGAGATGATGTATTTTATTATAACAGATTGTGACCTGCCTCTTAAAACATGGATATCATGTGTTAATGGCAAAGGTAGGGAAGTGTGAGGCTAGGAGAGAGGAATTCTGGTATTGAACTATCATTTTATTGAGCAATTATATTCACGGTAAGTGCTGCACGCATCCACTTGGAATTCTGGCTTTTGATAGACTTCTGTATAATGACAGTTGTCTCTTTGGAAAGAAATGCAACCCCTAGTGGTAAAGAATTATAGCCCTGAACTCTAACATAGGTTTGTAATTTTAATCATCTAAGGTAATTTGATGCAACCTGGCCAAAACTAATTAGAGTTAAAGAATTCCTCACAAAGGAAGTATTATTTCACAGATGAAATGATGAGCAGCTGAGGTACCTGCACCTTTCGGAACCAAGTGAAACTGACTAAAGCACCATACCAGGGTGAGGGAGCCTCAAATTGCACAGATCTTTTTTTTTTTTTTTCTGGGATTTTGGAGGATGGGGATCAAGTTGGGTAGACTACAGCTTCACTGGGACCTAGCTGCATGTCCTTAGATTTTCATGGGTGTATGCAGAGAGAACCTTGCAGCCTTCTTATTTCCTTATTCACTTGTCCCAACAAAGAAGAAATGTACCTGAGGGCAGGTGGCAGACCCAGGAAGGCCCCACTTCTGGGTTCTCTCTCCCCAGGGACCTGCCACTAGCACACTCACTTAGCCTCTTCCTTCATGCTGTAAACTTCCAATGGATGGCTTTGCCTACTGAAGAAAGAGGTGAACCTGCAATTCTGGATTGGTGAATGTAATCCAAGAGGAAGCCACCAGGAAAGGTGATTGTAGAAATAGGTGAAATGACCTTCTGTCCAGTGGAGTTTCATCAGCTGCGCAGCAGATAGTTGTTCTTCACCTCTCTGACTTCAGTACCTATTTTCTATTGGATCAGAATTGGAAAGGAAGGTATTGTTTTTATTTCTTCTCCTTCATGAATCCAGCAGGAAAGTTATAGGAACACAAGAGTACATCCTCAGGAGACCCTAAGGACAGGCTGCTGGGCTGTGTTTTCAAGTAGGATCAAGGGTGACTATTTTGGTGCATGCATTACTCAAAATGGGTCTTTGATGTTTCTGGCTGCATAGCTTGCCAAGCATTGGGGCTGAGAGGAGCCACGTCAGCTCAGCCTCCATTCCTAGCAGCAGGCTGGACAGAGCAGCTGCATCTGGGATGGGACTTAGATCATGTGGCTGCCTCAATGCTCCATGCATGCAGTGCATGAATGTCTTTGTTCTGTACCCTGGTTAGACTTAACTTACTTCTGTTTCAGAATTTTTCAGTTGCTATGCCCTACATATCAATTATGTGTGCAAAGATATTTGTAGGCCCAGTTTTCTGCTCCATCAAAGTCTCCCAGATCACATAGCAAGAGTTTCATTTATTTGTTTCTTTGCTCTTTCTTTCCATTCATCTTGGCTAAAATAAGCATGTCTCATTTTCCTTTTACCTTTTATTGATTGATTTACTGGTAGAACAAACTTTGATATTTCAAGACATATGTCTTAAATATATATATATATATATATATATATATATATATATATAAAATTTCTTTTTCTTCTAAAGGTGGAATGGCCCAACAGGATAGGAGCTGTCTCCTCAGATATTGTTGTACAAAGTCAACACAGTATGGGCTTAATACATAAACTCTAAGGAAATTATTTTTAACCATTATTTTTCTTTGCTTTCTCTTCTTTTGACAATAAGCCAAAGCATATTGTTTAGAATCATTTTGATTCTGCTCTACATCAACTGATTCCTTCATTCTCAAATTCTCAAGTCTTTTAAAGTTATTTGTTGACATTGGATTAATAATACTTTCCTGGTACTCTTATGCCAAGAAAAGAAAATATTGGTTGCGTGAGTAAGCCTTCTATTCTGCATTTCTTCATTCATGAGATCAATTTCATTGTTGCAAGTGAAGCTACAAGTCGTATCTCCAAAATTTGAAACTGTGGTCATAGATTATACTATTAGTAAATCAGAATAAATTTTCCAGAGCCTAGACTAGGGGTGGGGGGCAGACAGAGGATGGCTACCAGCCTCCCAGCCAGCCACATTACTAAGGGAGCCCAGGTCCCCTCTCCTTGACTTTTATGAAACTTCAAAGCAAATTGAAAATCCTTCCTGGGCAAGCTAACCTTCCATCTTCTAATTCCTTTTACTTAGCAGAGGCAAGAGTTGCTGCTAGGAATATTTAATATTCCAGGGCTGTTCTAAAGAGTCATGTTGATCTATAGACTCCTTGTTATGGCTTGTGTCTAGATGCCCCCAAAGCCTCATGCAGTCACAGGTGGGGCTTGTTCAGAGGGCTGGATCTAGAATGTGTGACTGATTCATGGTGCAATGCTTGGTAGGATTAATGGGCAGTGATTACTAAATCAGGCCATTGATGGGTTTAGCACCCAGTAGACTGGGTACAAAATTGTACAAAGGCTAGAAAAAGGCTTGCCTTGTCCCCTGCTTGCTCCTCTGCCTTCTGCCCACTGTGATCTCTGCAATGCCTATCTGCCATGCTACCCTGCCTTGGAAACAGCCTATCATGGAGTGAAACCTTTGTAGAGGTTTCACTCTACAAACCATGAGCTGCTTTAACTTTCCTGATTTAACTTTTTGTGTTGGGTAATTTGTCTCAGCAATGAGAAAAGTAACTGAGACACCCCTGGATAGTGGAAGCCCTGAGAAGCTTCCTGCTGGGAGGACACAGATGAATCGCCTCTGCCAATGCCCACGTGGTCTGCATGCAGCGGCACTGACTGAGCCAGCACCTGCGATGAGACTTCCACCTTGCATTGACCACACGTAGCTCTGCGCAGTTCAAGAGTAATCACAACCATCTACGTACTATGTACGTAAGTCCAAGGTATTTCACTGAAGACCATTCCAGTTTTAAAAAGTAAATATCAGCTGTAGAAGCCCAACCTAAGCTGCTGTTGAACCGCCAAAGGAACAGAGTAGCCAAGATCACCTTAATACAAAACATGAAAGGCTGAGTCTTACGTCTTACGATAATTCTGGCTGTGGCCGAAGTGTCACTCTCCACATTTGCTTTTGGACCTCAATTTACAGGGCTGCTCCATTTCTCAGCATTGCTGGCCCTACATGGGAATTGTACGGGGCAATAAAAACCATTCCACTTTCTCCTTTGTGGCTTCTGACTAATTTTAAAAATAAACTGTTATGCAAGAGAAATGGAGATTTCTGATCAACTTTATAGTCACAGTGATTGAATGCAGAAAATGAAGATTGGAATTAAAACTTCAGTCAACCTTCTAATATTTCTTCTAACTAAACCTGCTTTCTAAAGCTCTTTACTCTGGATGTTCTCTAGGGATTCAGAAGGAAATGAGGGTCATTGAAGTAAGTTCAGGTAATGGGACCGCTTAAAAATACATGAACAGGGCCCACGAACCACGCCAACAACCCGTGCAGCGATTACAGTAGAGCTAGTCTCATCCAAAGGTGTAATGCAGTTGTGAATTCTGAAGGACAGTGATGCCCAGAGGGACATCTGAGGACAGATCGGCAGCCCGTGGGCCACACCCACAGCATTAAGCACTGTGAGCTCAGCATTCTGCCTGTGTGCCCCTGTCTACCAGGGCTGCTCACCGACCATATGCACTCAGCAGCCAGAGGAAAAGAATCACTCGATGCATTCTGGCCAAGTCAGGCTCACGGTTTGAACACTAGGCTCACAGAAAGCAGAGAGCAGGAAGCTGTTGGACCCACCGTGGAAATCTGACTGGGAGCAGCAGGCTCATGCGTATGGGTCTGTCTGAAGCAGCAAGAGCTGCTGCCCAGCCTCTCGGACTCACTTCCCTCCTCAGTTTCTCCCGTTTTTCCTAGGGAAAGCAGACCACACGTTTCCCTACCCTGCCACTCTGGAAATTTCCTTCCCACTGTAATATGTGGCAAGCAAGCAACCGGTGTTTTCCTTAATGATTGCTGGAGGTCTTAGAGGCAAATACAAAGCAGGAACAGTTGAATTAAAGGCTCCTAACGCTTTCTCCCGAATGCCTCATGTCCCGCGGACTATGAGGATGTGGGAGTCTACTTGGCAGCATGCTTCCGCGAGCTCTCCTGCAGTCCTGCCATCCCGAGTGCTACCCACTCAGATCCTGCTTATTTGTGTGGTTGGAAAACAGGGGGTTGAGACTTTTACAGAACCATTGCTTATGTTCATGTAAAAGCCCTTACTGAAGGCTTTGGGAGACAGGGGTCATTGAAACTCAGAGTGCAAACCAAAATTGAACACTACATTTAATAAATATACTTAAATAAATTACAATTTTCAGGGTTATCAGCCGCACATGTCTATAATGACACCGATATTGTAATAAGGCTCTTCTTTACGTGTGTAATATTCTCTGCTGTCAAGCTCTTTCTTGCTTTTGTGTTCTTTTTTCCTTATAACAAATTCTTTATGTTTTGTTACCTAAAAATCTATCAATAGTTGCTTTGTTCTGCCTATGCTTTCGATGTCTGCCTTTATTTGGACTACCAACACATTTTCTATTAGAAAGTTTGTTTAAGAAAGAGAATTTGGGAGCCCGTTACTGTTTTAAAAGTAAAACAAAGAAGGATGATATTAGCTACAAAGTCACTGAAGTCCTCCTCCATGCTCAGAGCATCTGTGAACTAACTCCCCACTGTCCTGTTGTTTGGCTAAGTTTATAAGTGATAAATTTGAACTTTGAAAACCAATTGCTAAACTTTTATAGCTTACAGCATTATCAAGCCTATTACAAGAACGAATTAGAAATATTTACTTATCTCTTTTGTGAGTGATACTAAAAACAATACTTTGTAGTGTCTCTTAAATGTAAAAGCTTGAAAAATAATAATTTCACATCCTCAAATGGCAGATTTACTATCTGAAGATAATATTCTTTAGAAATTTTAATTTTTATTTGAATGGAAAATAATTTGAAGACTGGGTGTGGTGATGCTTGCCTGTAATCCCAGCACTTGGGAGGCTGAAAATGGGAGAAGCACTACAAGTCCGAGCTACATAGTGAGACCCTGTAGACCCTGTATACCCTGTACCAAACACATTGAGAAAAAGAAAATTGCTTAAAATTAAGTGCTTACCTCCTTAGATACAGTATTTTTAAACCTTGGCAATTTCTCAGTGAGCACTTACAAAAATTACTGTATACACTGATGATTTCTAAAGGAGTAATCCAGACTTGAAATTTTTATCATAAATAGTATAGAAATATCAGTGCAATTTTTATTTTTGCTTTGGCTAGGAAACCACATTGTAGAGAATATATCCTATCTTCATCCAATAAAATACCTTCATGGAAAAGTTCGCAAACTGTTTTTAAATTCTGAGCTTAATAAAATCAGCAAAAGTTCGAGAAGGGTCTTAAGTGGCATAAAGCATCTGCCAAACATTTTCCAAGCTTTTAAAGGCCCTCAATGCCTCAGGCAGGTATAGCGGCCCAAACCTATCAGCCCCGCTACTCAGCAAGCTGAAGCAGGAAGACGCAAATATGAAGCCAGTATAGATGATTTGGCCAGGCTATGTCTAGGGGGCAGGACGTGGTAATGTAGCTTACTGCAGGGGGAGAAATAACAGAAACTCTTGAATACAACTTTTATCTTTTTTCACAGTAAAGTCTGGACCTATGGCTGTGTTGAGCTGTTAAATTCAAGCTAAGTCCACTTTAATTTTCACTAGCCATGTTTAATACTCACACTACTGGATTGTTACAAAACAAGTTGTCTTTTGTCTTTGTTGTTACTGAGTTTGACACTATTTGATAAATAAAAATGGCTACCCAGAGAAAACTCAGTCACTTTCTTTCTTAAGATGGTAGTCAATGCCAGTGTTAGTAAATGCACTTAGATGCTGGGCGAAGCCTACATGGATCACCAGGATCTGAGTTAAGTGGTCAGCTGGAGACCAGTCATGAGGGGAACACGTCCAGAGGTTAAAGGATTGATTTTAAGTAATTTTACTTGTACACCAAGAATAAACTGTAAAGTCTAGATGACGCCTTTGGCATGGAAATTACCTATAGTTTGTTCTTCTGCCATTTAGCTTCTTTATTTTATAGACAAATGTCCCATGACTATAAATGCAGGAGCTTATATAGTTATCTTGCAATCTAATGAAAGAAATGTGCTTTGGCTTCATTTTTACGGCCCATTTTCCATGGATGTATTATTCCAGGCCATCTTGCTCTTCTGTTTGTTTTGGAACTGGCCATGAGAGGCAAGGACTACAGCTCCATGAGCCTCTGAGGGACACAACAGCTCATTTTTTTATTTAAAAAAAAAAAAAGTAACCTATGAAAAAAAAATCCCTGCTCTGCTTTTGGCCTAATGGCAATCTTGTTAAATTAGCATGGCTATGAGTCAGTGCACAGTTTCAGATTGAGAGGTTGGAGGCATGTGTGATGGGCGTGTTACGGAACACGCAGAGCAGGGAATGAAGAGTGATCCTGCTGTCAGCCTGGCGGACAAACGTCACCCAAGGAATGGCAAGCACAGCGGTCTGCCTTATTCGAGTTTTTATTTTCCCTGATTTCAGTTACCTGCACATTCAGGCAGGCCTCAGTTAACCATGGTCTGAATGTATAAAATGGATAATTACATGAAAAACTTGTAAATCTTTTAAAATTTCTTTTATTACAGTGTATTGTTATAATTGCTGTAGTTATTCATCATTGGTAATATCTCACAATTGCTAATTTATAAAGTTTACTGTAGTTATGTATGGATAGGACAGAATACAATATGTAAGTAGGGTTTAGCCTGCCCGTGCTGTTGGACACCCCGGGAGGGTGTTGGGATATGTCCGCCAAGGGTAGGCGGGACTACAGCCCTTTGATTTTAATGACTGACTGGATCTTTGCCCTTTACTTGAATTTCTTCTGCTGAATTCTTAAGTATAACTCTGGTGTTTCTGTATTCTCAAATATCCACATTCTTATATACATTTTCTATATAGGAATGTCTAGTCTTTGCAGAGACATTGATTTTAAAATTATGTTTTACTAATTTAAATGCAAAGTACTCTGTTTAAAGGTGGTAGGTAAATATTGAAAGGATAAAACAACGACTCTCTGAGGAAGGTAAACTTTAGAATAAGTAAATGCAGATATTTCCGTGAAAGGTTTGAGGACTTGGCTTGGCTTTTCCTCTGGATAGTGGCCATTCTGTTTGGCTATTATAAGATACCTTTTATTCCTACTTTCATTGACGTGCACTTTTTTCATGAATACTTTGCCAAAATATGGAAGGCTACCTGCATCAAAGATAAATTTATGTTAGGAACATAAAGATACAGAATTTTTAAATAGCATTTCAAATATATGGACATAATTTTAGTTTTATATTTTCTATGAAAGGTGTGATGTTTACGAATTTAGCCGCTGATTTAAGCACACATGGCCTGCTTTCTCACCAGGCAACAGAGTCAACGCGGGCCTCTCTGTACTCAGGAAACAGATGCCTTGCAATACCGCTGCATGCCCAAGCTGGTGTTGAGTGTCCTAAGTTCAAAACCATAGCGTTGCAGGTTAACTATGGAAAATTACAATTTTATTAGTATGCTTTCACAGAGCATATGCACTTAGAGTACAGGGATAGAATATGCCTGTAGTAAAATTATATGTTACAGTTTTTGCATCAAATTCATTACAGCTTTCTAAATTTTCACATGCTTTATGATGCTGAAATAGGGTTGAGGAAGACAGCTCAGAGGTCTAAGTACCTGCCTGGCAAGCACAAAGATCCAAGTTAGATCCCTGGTACTATATACCATGCTGGCCCCAGAACCCCGGGTGTGCCGCGCTGATCCTGAAATCAGATGTGGTGGCATATTCCTGTAATCCCAGTGCTGGGAAGGCTGAGACAGGAGGATCACTATGAGTCTGAGCTGTGTAGTGAGACTCGGTATCCAGTAAAAAAAAAAATAATAATGACAAAAAAAATGTTGAAATGCTTTTCATTTTGTATGCTTAAAAATTTTGCCAAAAGGATGACTACTTATTAAAATAACAGACATGTTTTCAAAATTAATTCCTGTATTAATCTTTCAATGCCTATTCACCCCTCCTTGGAACACCAGTAACAATGCAACATAATGAAATGTTTTCTTTTCAAATTCTTACTCTTTAATTTTTTCTAGGCAACATGAACTTCATCCAACAATGCAAAAATCATTCAGTCTTCAGCATAAATGGGTTAATATAGAGACATACCCTAATTTCTATTACCCACCTGTTTTATGATAAAATATTTCTCTATGTCTTCTCATGTAAAGATTGCAAGTTTATGAAAGTCCATAATATTAAATTTTGGTAATAAAATTGAATAAATAGGAACTGTCAAACACTGAAGGTAAGATTATAAGTGGATATAATATCTTTATATTATCACTTGTCAAGTTCAGCATGAACATATCAATGTCTTGAAAATTCCTTTTACATATATACTTTTAGAAGTGTCTGTATGTGTCTAGGAAATACTGAATTATTCATATCAACACTATGAGTAATACGCAATCTCCTAAAACGTAAATGGAGAAGGGACAACAGTGGTCCATTTAACAAATGAAATACTACATAGAAATGTAAAATAATTACCTGTCTTTATGAATCTCAGGAATATAATATCATGTGAATATGTAGAAGACTGGAATACTGTCACCTTGACTCAAAATTAATATACGCTAATATATTCAAGTACATGAGACGGATTTCTACACAAAAAACAAAATAACACAAATTTAAGAAAAAGTAGAGGTTACTCAAGTAGTTTTTCATGTTTTGCAATTTTCATGACTTCTTACCAAATATTACAGAGTTCATGAAGAAAAGAAAGAAAGCAGCTTCAACAACACTCTCTCGCTCTGCTGCTCCTTTCAGGCACAGTGTTCCTGCCTTGTCCTGGCTGCCCTGCTCCAGACCCTTAGGGATGGTGAACCGAATAAGCCCCTCCCCTTCTAAAGAGTATAGGCTGAGTTTTTCCTGGCAATGGGAAAGCTGACTAAATGCATACATTTATTTTTAGGAATTCTCAACAAATGGAAACCTTTGTTCTTTCAATTCACACTAGAAACATTTTATTTAAAGCTGACATTTGACACAACTATGAAAGAAAAACAATTGAAGATCTAGAATAACAATTCCCAAAAGGAAATTATTTATCTGACATTGTCATTGAATCAGACTTTTGGTTTATAAACAAATGCAACAGTATAAATTAAATATCAAATGCACAGGGAAAAATAGCCTTTTCTTAAATGTCATCCTGGGCATCCCAGCGTATATTTGATTATTGTACTTACTACACTGTGATAGAATTATGTGTTTATCTTTTTTACTGAACTACAACTCACTGGGGAAAAATGGGTTTTTATCTTTTTAGTTTACCACAACTAAAAATGCATACACGAATAGGTGAACAGATTCATTCATTCATAGAATTTCCTCAGGGTGAGCTTCTTGAAAATTTTATTTGAGAAGAACCAGTTATGCTAGCTTTTTAATAATTTTATCTAGGAAATTGCTACAGCTACAAAGCAAATAGTTCCAATAGCCATTCTTCTTAATTCTCTTAATTATTTTTCTTTGTCTTTTTAAGTTGGGCCATAGGATAGAGATGAATATCTAAATAATAAATTATTGCATTTACATACCAATAGTTACAAATTTAATGTGTAAATACAACTAAAATGTCTAATAAGTTAATTAAAACAAGAATTTTGAAGTTTTTTTTACAATTTTAATATAATAAAAGGAAATATGATTATGCTTAACAGATATTTTTGTATTATAAAAAACAAACATTTTCTTTTAAAAAACCTCTCGAAATAAAATGCAATGATGTACTTCTTACAATTATTTTTAAAAATGCATGTCATTACAAAAAAAGTATATGTGACAATTTTAGGATTCCTTAATATTTCTTACTGTTTGATAGTTTCAATGTCATTAGAAGATTTAATGTGTTTCTCTGAAACAGTCTTGTAAAAAAAAGGGATCTTAGGAATCTAGAGAGAGACAGAGAGAAAGAGAGAGAGAGAGAGAGAGAGAGAGAGAAATCAATAACAGCTTTTGCAAAACCCTAAGGGGAAATGCCACTCTTTAATCCAAATGACAAGGATCCCAATAGATAGAGAAAAGAAACAGCAACTCCTCACCTCATTTGAGGGAGAGAAAATCAGTTCTTTGAGTGTTTTATCCAAAAATAATCCCCTAAAGAGATTTTTTTTCAGCCTTCCTGATGCCTTAGAATAATGAAATGCACCATTGATCTCTTCTAATTCCAAATATGGAATTACATGTTAAGAATCAGACACTAGAAATAGAAGAAGCTAATATGTCTCCATTATTTGGAAATGTTGAGTATTGGTATTTTGATGGTGTGTGTGTGTGTGTGTGTGTGTGTGTGTGTGTGTGTTTGGAGGATGGGGGAGGTGCATCCTTTCTGTGTGCAAGCCTGTGAGCATGCATGTCTGAGTTTATTTGTGTGGGGAAAGATGGGGGAGGTGGTACCAATTGTTTGCACTGGGAGTATTCATGGCCTCTGAAAAACTCCATTGAGAACAAGAAGAATATAAAGAATCAGAGGAAGACTGGCTGCATTTCCTGACTGTAATTTCCCTCTTTGCTAGGAGGCAACTGAGCCTATGGATTTTGCAATGAAGAAAGAAGCTACAGAAAACACTTTAGAAAAGTCTGGAAAGTCAGATTTAATGCAGTTAAACTGCTAAAAATAAGAAGTGTAAAAGTCTGACCAAACTCGCCAAATATTTGGGGTCAAATGGGAAACTGAAATGCTTTTCTCATGTTATTTCACATGGAATCTGAGGTCAAAAAGCATAACAATGAGCCCCTTCTTCCATTCAAGACACTTCTCAGATTTTGCAGCTATTGTTTCAATTTATCAGTATAGTCCTGAAACATAGCCCTGCTTTGTAACACTCTAAAATGAAGAGAAACTGTGTTGAAACACTAAATGCCATTCTACTTGCTCCAAGTCATGAAACAGATTTAAAGAAAATTGGCTACATTATTTTTTTAAAAATAATACCTTAATGGTAGAGTTGTGTATTTTTTGCACATATACGCAAGACTCAAATCCAAGTGTAGAATAAAGGGTTACACATCCAGATCAAATTTAACTATTCAACAAATATCAATGATGTACTAAGGCACAATCATAAGGAAAAATATATGAAACAGTGATTTTAAAAATGCCAGTTCTTATAAAGCTTATTCTTAGCATTCATAGTCAGATGGGTAACAGTAAATATAATATGTAAAACAGATTGTGTAATAAAAATTAGAAAGGGCTAAGAAAACATAATGGAAGCACAGCAGTATGTAAGAGGAGGTGAAATTTTATTTTATTTTTTTTAAATGTGACTATTTATTTATTTATTTATTCCTCAAGTCAATAGTGATACTACGTGAAGTAGAGTAATACCTCAGTTTATAAATGCATCCGTGCTTGAAAAACTTGTTTTGTGAACAAAAGCATTGGGCAAGACTTCCTTGTGTTTGGGAGCTGTGCATCAGGTGGCAACCAGGGCCATGTTCCTTAGAATTGTGGAATGAATTTAGCTTTTGAATTGTGGTGCCACTGTATTTAGGGTAACCAGAAGACTAAAATAACTTTCTTTTTTGGTATCTTATAGGGAAGGGTCTACAGGGCGTTTAGGGTGTAACTACTAGATCAGATTCATAGTGATCTGCCTGTTTATAGCCTCGCAACCTGGGATTACAGGGTCACACCACCACACCCAGTCTCAATCACAATCTCAGGGCTCCCTGGGAGCAGGGCCAGCACAGCAGGCCCAAGAATCAAACCCCCGAACACTGCGCCTGCTTGCAGGCACTTTAATCCACTGAACTTTTTGGCAGGTTCTTAGAATAACTTTTTTCCTCCATAGAATTTAGAGGAAATAGTTTGGCAAATGTTGTGACTATATATTTACATTAGAAAGCTCTAATAATCACATAAAAATCTCATTATCTTTTCTTTTACATATTGTACTCTACCCCAAACTAAGACAAACAAACAAACAAACCCAAGGGAAAAAAAACCCAAAAAACTAAAGCAACAAAAGTTCATTACATTTCCTTCTAAATGCTATGCCGAGTGGTGAAACCACCATGGTTACAATATCCTCGGGTGTGTAGTGCACACATCTGGGGGCTCCACATTCACTTCAGAATACTTGGTATGGTCTGTCAATTATCTAACCATCACCTGCCGCTGATCTATTTTCTTTTTTAATTTTTTTCCATAATTTTATTGGGAGACATAAGCAATGAGACAGTTTCAAATCAAATTCGTACTACAGGTTCAAAAATTAACACATTGCATACTCTCTTCCTAGTGGTTATTTGCTGTACAAGATGAAGACATGATACCCTATTTACAAACACTATTAGAACAAATCCTTCTACTCATTAAGAGAATGTAACTATAAATCTATCCTAACCATTTTGAATACGTAGATAAAAATGGACATTCATTTGTATCCGCTTTTTTGTTTAGTTCCGTTATTTGAATATTATAGGTGTGCTAACTCAGCAAAATATTGTAAAAGAGTCCAGTAGCCCATAATAGTATTGGGTCTACTGCTTGATTGGCAGTGTCAGAAATTGCTGACAAGAGTCCCCTATAGCTGAAAATAATACCACGGCTTTACTTCTTGTACTTCGTTTTTATACTTTTCTACTATATGGTTAAGACCGAGATAAAGCAAGACCTATGCAATAAGAATTGTAACTTTTGGATCTGATAAGGTCAGTGAAATCCCCTCAGGATTTATCCTGAGATC
>NDGM011244993.1:542-10821 GCA_002564305.1 Octomys mimax
CTTCCCTGGCAAGCACAAGGGCCTGAGTTCAATCCCTGATTCCGCAAAAAAAAAAAAAAAAAAAAAAAAAAAAGATTGTTGAATGACTACCTGATGCTCACATAACAAGTGCATCATAACCTTCATGGTCTCCATGGTTCCAAAGGTCACTTTGGGGAATGCATTTATGTCCCAAAGACCAGAAACATTATTGCTGTTGGCATCTTTTGTACATGCTAGCAGCTATGTTGTACTGATGTGGTAGGCATTGCTCTGATCAACATATCCAGGGTGATAAGAAAATGTATCTTATCTCTCTCCTGTCACTACATTATGGTTCCCCTCTGCTTCTAAAGTGCTAATGTTGGGACCAGGCCAGAGATGGGGACCCACTCATACCACAGAGGAGGTCAGATGTGCCCTTCTTATTTGGTGTATGGGCTTTCTGTGTCCATATTAAAGAGCTAGCTGTGGGGTTTCAAAGGAGAATGAGATTTAATTGTCCCCTAAAGGAGTCCAGTAGACAAGACAAACAACCAAGTGACTGGTTGCAACAATGCAATACATGCTTATGAGAACTATGTTTAAAGATGGGAGAAGACATGTTTGGCTCTTCCTGAGCTAGTCTTAGAAGGCATATGGGCAACTGTGGAAGGTCTTTGAGATGAAGAGCTTGTTGGCGATAAAAGAGATGGGATAGGGCAGTGAGTGTCCTTGAAAAAGTCTGAACCATTTAAAACCCTCCTTGCCAGTCCTCTCAAGAATGTTGATCACAAGAAAAATATAGCAAGTATGAACACCAGCAACTGCAAATAATACCCATGGTGTAGTGCAAAGTTAACTGTGAATACCACCACCAGTGGTGATGGTATGCCAACAATTATAAGTACCATCATTTACTCTGATGGATCAAAATTTCAAATAAAAGTTTCAGAGGTGATTTTTTGTTGATTGTTTTGTGAATGCATTTTTCTTTTACCATTCCTTGTGCCTCTGGTGGAAACAGGTTTGCATTTCAGTGACATACTGAGATACTAAAGAGGTGTGTGCCCACACAGTTGCCTGAAGGTTTGTCCTATAAAAGGTCAGAGAGGACCCACAGACCATAGGGCAGCAACACTACTGGATCTTGGTTTTTACTTTAACCTACTGAACTATACTCAGTCTTTGGTTCCAGCATTCACACAAGCAAGCAAATAAATAAAAGGCCCTTCCAAACAGGACCTTATAATTTTATGTAATGCAAGCAGAAGATGAAGAATTATTCTATTCTTTTTTTTCCGAGAGCTTTTGCATAAAATTCCAAACATTTCTAATACCATTTAAAATCCTTTTAACGAACAGCCTTCTCTTCCGATAATTGATGGCCAAGACACCACCATGTGGGAAAGGTAGGTGGAGGGAACTGAGTTACAGATGTACTCAACTGAAAGTGCTTCTAAATTATGTTGTCAAAAAATTATGGCAACATTATTTCAAATGCTTTTACTCCGAATGCTCTTACTCTTAATGCTCTTACATCCAATCCTAATGTCTCCACTTTTGTTTATTTTGTATGATCCACCTACAGAAGAAGGTTGTGTTGCATTTTGGGGGTCATGTCTTAACAATGTTCAGTGGAGATGCCAATACTCCAGAGCAGAAGGTTGGCTCCTAGTGTAAGAGAAAGTACGTGGCTTTCTGTCAGCTGTTTATGTGCTCGCACAAATTCTCTTCTAACTGTACAGAGCTGTTATTATTTTGAAAGTACTGTACTTTAAACTTATAAAACAGTCTTGATTTGAATTCTCCAAGAATGCTTCCCTTAGAGAGTTATTTGGAAAGTCTAGGGCAGTAAGAGAAATAGGTAAACTAAGGTAGCAGAAACTTCAGAATTCAAGACATTTATGGACTTTATAACCGAGAGGTAGCTGAGAGGTCAAGGCATTCCTCGGTCAAGAATGAGCAGCCCCATAGGAAGATTTTGAAAATAAATCTTTTTGGGACTCAGTAATTGAGCAAAAATGTCATCAGTCTGACCTTTAAGTCAAAGTATTTTGAACAAGGATGTAAGAGGACCAGGAGGCTGCCAGCAATTTTTTCCACATCCTCAAAGATTCTAAGGTGCAGATTCTCTTAGGGGTGGACGAGAGACCTGTGGACCAAATGTCAACCTCAGGGGCTTGCTTGTTAAGATTTTTGCACCTGTCCATCCATTCATTCCTGAAACACTAAGTGTAGCCCTTGGCTTTCATGCAGGTTTATGGGGTGCCCTAGTGGAGGACTACGATAGGAGGAAGAAAGTAGCTTAGGTGTTTGTGTCTCTCTGCCTGTCTTTCCCTCGGTCTCTGTCTCTGTCTCTGTCTCTGTCTCTGTTTCTGTCTCCATCTCCACCTTATTTGAGGACACAGAAAGAGGGTGGCCATGTGGTTATCTGCAAGCTAGGAAGGCAGTGTTCACCAGAATCTGACAATGCTGGTACCCTGATCTTGGAACTCCAGAAGAGTGAGAAAGTAAGTGTCAGTTGTTCAAACCATAGAACCTGGTCATAATTTAGCAATTATGCCTATATATTTAGGGATCTTGGCTTGAACTTCATGATACATCTGGTGTGGGTGCTCTTTTCTTGATCAAGCCCTGATTGATATAGTCACTAATAGTTTTGAGTTTCTACTTACTTCTCTATATTGCATTGAACATCACTGAAAATAACTGTTTTTGGGGAGGAGAAGGATATGGTCTTGTTATGCACTTCAGGCTGGTGCTGAACTCACTATGCAGCCTAGGTTGACCTCAAATTTACAGTAATCCTCCTGCCTCCGGTTACCTAGCAGTGGGATTACAGGAATGGACCACCACACCTAGCTTGGAAATGACTTTTAAATAGTTTGACTTTTGTTTAACTCCCCTTCTCTGGCTTTTTTATTGTTTGTCAGTCTCAGTTCTTCTGTTTCTCAGATTATTTCTTTTCAGTTTTCCTCTGGGTTCTCATCCTTCACTCTCTTGCGTGTTTTATGGGGTTAACTTTCTACTCTTCTGGGGTCATGTTGTTAGTCAGTGGTATTAATCGAATGATTCTCATATCCAAGCTACACACAGAATTTGGAGTTCTAGACTTGCATGTCCAACTGTTCCAGCTATCTCTGTGTACATATCAGACTCAATGTTTGCAAGACAGTCACTAGCATGCCCATCAAACCTTCTCCATTTTCTGCATGCATTTCCTCTCTCTGTGAGGGAAACCTCACAAAAACCAGGAATTCAAAAGTTGCTTATGGCTCCTGACACTCCTGCCATACTCAACCATGTTCTTATGGATCTTTACTTACAACAGTATCACTTGAATTTTTGTCTTTTCCTGTGTCCCCATTTCCTGTGATTTAGTTCAAACACATATCTTTCTTGCTTTTACTCTTGCTCCAATCTCTCTTTTGTTCTTTCTGCCCTCATTCTTGCCCTGCCTCTTCATCTCTGCCTTCTATTGCCATCAAAGTGATCTTTCATTAAAGCTAATCTGAGCATGTCTTTGTCTAGACCATTCAAAGGTTATGCATTGTATCACAAAGAAATAATGAGTGACAAACAAGATTTTTCATGCCAGTGTTTCTTGGTTACTGGAATTATTATCTCCCAATATTGCCTTCAACAGTCATGACTGGGAGGGAACTCTGTTCCATGTGTTTTAAGGATCCTGATTTCTATTGTTTTCTGGATTGACTCTCCTCTAGCTCTGTACATTCTTTCTATCTATCCATATAATAAACAGGGAGAGAGGATGAGAGTTGGGGGGGCTTTTATGGGCCAGGTTTGGAAGTGCTGTACATCACTTTTGCTTACATGCAGAATTATCATCTAACTGCTATCTACAAGGGGGGCTTAAAAATGCCAACTGGCCATGTTACCCCCAAAGAAGAGGGACACTAGTGGTTTGTGTCAAGATGATCAAAAGATAAACAGTCTCTGCTACAATATTGTCCTTTACAAATGTTTTCAGGAGTAACTCCTCCCATTCTTTATAGGCTGGGTTGGGAACTCTATCCTTTCTTTGTTTTTCCACTGTATCTTACTCATCTCCATTGAGGTACTGACGGTGCTGTGTTTCACCTATTTCTTCACATGAGTGATAGTGGGGGATTTAGATGAATAGGGGCAGGCACAGTATGTTACCTACTATGGTGTCTAGACCCATGATGCACAATGATGAACCTTTTAGAAATTTCAGTGATACAAACAGCCCACTGTGGCACATGTGCCATAAGCTTGCCACCACTGGCCTAGACAACAGCTCATGTTTAATAGAGATTTTTTGAATTAATTAGTAAATTAGTTCATTGTAGTTTTTTAGGAGCATTTTTAAAAATTGGATTCAATAGTAAGTATCTCTTTAAATGAGTACATTTTTCCAATTTCTCTCAAGTCACTGTTGATTTTGTTTTGTATTAAGTTCTCCCTTGGGCTTCATAGCCCATCAAGATAACATTATTTCTCCCACCCTACATCTCTAATTAGGTTTCAAGGCTAAAGGGCAAATGCAAACACATTTTATCATTCAGGCAAAAAAGCGCACCAGTAATAAGGGAAGCTGTTGTTAGTTGAGCTAGGAAAATGCTGGTTCAAAAGAGGTATCAGCATAAGCACAGTTCTGAGCAGAGGTCATTGCAGACGGATGAGGTCTTATCTGCTGCCCGGTTCATTCAGCCTGCAGTAGCCACTTTAAGGCCAATGGGGATGGCAGGCGAGGAGATAATCAGTGAGTCTGCTTGGGCCACAAGTGCTCTGGGTCCTTTGTAAGAAGTGATTCATCTAGTGCTCTTCAAAGGACCTTCCCATGTATTCTGAGCCAGAGGCACACTGCTTAATGTAGAGGATTAAATTGTTCTCTAATTGCTCAGTGTGCTTAATCTTTTCTGGGCAGAAAGGTTGGAAATATGTCTATAAAGTGTCTTCATAAAATGTTTGCCTTTTTGAAACTTCCTCTGTTTAGCCTTAAAGATGCTTAGGCCACAAGAGACTTCAGAAATCACTTGGGCTGATGATCTTCCACTGATGCTCAGGATTCAGCAGAGATGGGTTGAAGGACTTGGTTGATGTGGAGGGTAGGAAAGAGAATGATGGTGGTGGATGGGTCTGGCCTGTTTGTCCAGAATTAGCTATAGCAGCTGCCTTTTAATTACTTTGGCATATTGTGTTCTAGCAACTCTACTTAGACAAAAAGAGTTTCACTGCTAAAAATATGTTAAAACCTACTGATTTTAATAGTGTTTTGTTTTACAGATATGAAAAAGGCTGAAAGAGTTAGTCATCTACCTAGTAGGTGGCGAGTATGGTGGAAACCAGGTTTTCTATCACCCCCTGACCAGTGACATTCCACAGGATTATAATGATTTTCTATGGCTGGCATTTAGAAGCAAATGAATTTATTTTAGGAGCACTGTACTGTGCATTTGTATGCAATATATTCTTATTTCAGATGATGGCAAATAACTCACAGCTATTCTAGAAAAAAGAAAAGTTATACCCAATGATGAACAGAATTTAAGCCTCTTTAAAAAAAAGAATTTAAGCCTCTAGCAGCCATGAGAAGAAAATTTAGCTTTCTTTTAAATTCCACACAGAGACTGCATCTAACACCATAAGCTATGAAACTTTAAAAAGATAGTGACTGTGGAACTTTACAAAACTGAACTACTTCTTCCATTATGGAGAGTGTGACTGTTCAATAAATGCCCATTTACTGCATTCAGAAATTAAGAATATGAAGTTAGCTTCCAGATGCCAGGGGCTGAAGGAGGTCGAGGTCGTTCTGCCTCCTTTCCTTCTGTGGTCAGAGAAAAGATCCCTTCAGCAAGTAGCCACAAGGTGGCCACAGCTCACCCCTTCACCTGCACAGAGGGCTCCTGCTGCCCTCCTCCTTCCTTTTACTTGAAGAGAATTTTAAGTACATTAAGCAGTGTTTTTGGAAGACAAGAATACATATGATTTCATCTTTAATCAGTGAATTTATGGTTCTTTATGAAAGAGCTGAATGAAAAGCAACAGATAATATTTTCAGCTGAAAACGGATATAGCAAGTCTCTTGTTTAAAAAAAAGCTCACAGGCAGTTTTATTGGGCTGTTTTGTTTTTTTATCTTGAAATGAAGAAAGGAGCTGATGCTGAAATCTTATGAGAGATGTTATGCACCATAATTTTGTTTAAATACATTTTTTTTTTTTTTTGCAAAATGGAGACTACGGTAAAGGATAGAGATAACAGGATCAAGATCAGCGATGGGATGCCCTTCTCAGGTGCTTACTTTGTGAATCTAAACCTCTGTAGATCTCTCCTTTTGTCCACTTATGTAATAATAGCATTGTGTATGGTAGGTACCCATAGACACAACTGTAAAGGCTGGCTCATAAATGCTGGCACTGGAGGTTATTTTACCTTGTTGAGCTGCCTCAATTTTATCACCTGTGAAATGGAATGAGCGTTCATTCCTCCGAGACTTGTTTCAGGCATTGAATTGGTAACTTGTGTGAATGCTGGTTGTGAGGTCCCCCTATTGAGTACACAGCAGCAATTTGAGGTCAGGTTGTTAAGCCAAAGTGTGACATATAATATAAAGCCTATGGTAAGCCACAGTAGATACAAAAATATGACCTATAAGAAACAGATTTCCATACTGGGGAGATGGCTCAGTAGAATAAGTGCCTGCCTGGCAAGCTCAAGGGCCTGAGTTCAATCCCCGGTTCCACAAAAAAAACAAAACAAAACAAAACAAAAAACCGAAACAGATTTCCTGGGCTTTCATATTTGCTCCAGTATTAAGATCCTATTATACAGCAGAATAGTAACTTTATTTTAACCCCCTTCCTTTCGATAAAATGAAATCACAGTTGGAAATGCCGAGCAAGAAAAAGCCTTTAGAAAGAACAAATAATTTTTTCTAGATAAAAAGTCAACCAAGACTGGGTGTGAGGGATGTGCGCAGAGAATGAGAGTGGGGGTGGGGAGTGTCTACCAAATAGCTGAAGGCCAGGTATCATTGTCACCAAAAGCCATTGCATGAATGATCACTGAAGTGTCAACACACGAAAGTGGCTCCTGAAAGTAGGGTAAATTTTTGTTGAAAGGAATAATATTACATTGAACAACATGAAATTGCTAGTTTGAAGGTGAAATTCCATCCAATATTGGCAATTTCAACTAATTCAACTTAATATTTTGTCTATTAGGAAGACGAACATTGGAACAAGTTTCTACAGGGAGGCAGTGGGCTTTTATTTCTGGAACTATTTGATGAGTCTGGAAAATTATTTGTCCTGAGTTAGATGTTTTCTGAAAGATGGAGGTGGGAAAAATGCCAAGATGAGCCTACTAGAGGCTAGGGTACAGCTCAGTGGTAGAGTGTTTGCCTAGCATGCTCCAGGCCCCAAGTTCCAACTCTAGCACCAGAAAATAAATATCTTGCTTCTTTGCCTCCTTAAGGAGAAGAGCTCTGTTTTTCTAAGATGCTAATAAAACTATGGCCAAATCTGTGTCTTTATGAAAAAAATCCATTAATGCTTTTCTTTTTTCTCCTGTTTGTGAAGAAAGCATTTATTAGATGAATATTTCAATCTTGGCAGTAATGACATGAGTGTTGGAGAGTTATTTGTTATGGGGCTTGCCCTGTGCATTATAAGAGGTTGGACAGCGTCTCTGCCCTTGACCCATTAGATGCCAGTAGTAACTTTCTACTCTTTTGTAAAACCCCAAAATGTCTCTGAGCATTGCCAAATGTCCCAAAGCAGTCCAGAGTCAATCTCAATTGAGAACTGGTGCTCTGGATATTAGTTTTCAGCTTGAAGACTTGTCTAATTAGTCCCTGGAAAATGTAAGGCCTGGTCCTCTACCTCTTTCTTTTTCCTGCACTGTTTTCTACTTCTTAGATGTTCTCAGCCATTTTTATTGAGGCAATCACATACTCATAGATTTCAAAATATTTACTTGAGTCTTTTGGAAAACTTGTTCTGTAAATGGGGGACGATGGGAGGGTGGAGAGAAAAAGGAAGTCAAAATGATTTAGATGCAATATGTATATGTATCAGTTCTCCATGATGAATGTGCTCAATATGTATCACAAACATAAGAAAGGGTAATAAAACTACATTTTAATATAAATTTTTTAGTGGTTTGTAATCATTTGTGCTATTCTTATCTTTTATGTATTTCATATTGCATTCTGAGGCTCTGGGACATGGCATTATTGTCCTTCCTCCTTTTCATCTGTGTAGCATACATATCCAATCAAGTCACCATTGTTCCATTTAGTGGTGGAACAAACTCCATTAGGTGGACCTGCAAAGGCCCTGTGCACATGCACAGCACTAAGAATTCCCTGATAATTTGCATAAGGCACAGAAATTATGTGTTGTTCTTGGGCAATTTAAACCTTTATGGTTTCTGTCTTGAAGCTTGAACTTCCTTAGCATTTGCTTTTACCTGCTGGCCCAAGTGGATGTAAGTTGTGTACACAGGTAGATGACTATTGCTGAGCTATTGGGAAGAGAGGATCATGAGCTCTGAGACAGGCGAGAGCCTCTTTTATTACCTTTTTCAGCTGGAGTTGGCATAGCATTTCCTTTCTTCTCCCTCTAGAGATCCTTATTCACCTACCAAGTTCAGGAGAAGATGGTCTCAGAGTAGCTGAGCTGCTTAACATTGTTGAAGTGATATCTAGACCTCTTGAGGCATCTGCCTGTGTACGCCAGGGCCTGAGGGAGGTCTGGGGAACAACTATGCCAATGACCCTGTGATGGCTGCTGCCACTGTGAATAGAAGAAAGTGAGCCTCTCCTCCTTGTCATTTCTCCAGGAGTCCCAAATACTGAGGCAGGGAAGGAAAGTGTTGCTTGTACAAAGCCAGCTCAGAGGGTGAGCAGGGGCTGTGGAAAGGGCTGACTGCTGATTTTTTTTCTCTGAGCTGTTGAAATAAGACCAGTTTTCCTGCCTTGTACAAAAGCATCACCACTGATGACAGCTGAGAATATATGTGTGAATACTTCAGAAGCAGGAGAACTCCACATCAGAAAGAGCCAGACCTTCTCTTAGAGGTCTTTTATATGGCAATCTCAAATGACATCCTCCCAAACTGCTTTTACATCAAGGGTTCCTGTCCTGCATACACATTTGAATCATTTGGAGAGCTGGTGAATAATTTGGATACTCAGTCTGCATTTCACACTATTTAGATCAGAATCTCTGGTGGTGGTCCAGTCTGGTATTGGTGTTTACGAAGCTCTGCAGACAATCTTAATGTGCAGCCAAGGTTAAGGTCATTAAGGTTTTTCCTTTTGAAAACTATCCCTACAAGATTCCTTCATTTCTCTAAGTCAGTGATTCTCCTCAGACTTGAGTATGTGTTGGAATCCCCTGGAGGGATTCTTAAAATTGTTTACTGTGTTTTTCTGTGAGAGTATCTGATTCAGTGGACCTGAGGTGAGGATTGAATATGCCTAACAATTTCTCAGCTAATGCTGATGCTGGACCCAGGACCACACTTTGAGAACCACTGCTTTGTGGCTGTGTTAACTGTGATGACTTCTTATGTGAAGAATTTCTAGCAATAGCCTTTGTCCTTGATTTCCATGGCAACTATATTTTCCTCCTATTTCTCATTCATTTGTAATGATAAACCCTTTCATTTTAATGCTCATTAATTTATTAATCCATAGGCAGAAAAATCCTGGGCATCTAGTACACATCAAAAGCAGTTTTCCTGTCTTTCCCTTTCATTTAGTATCCTCTTTACAGGTATGGGCATTATTGGTAAAGATTTGCTTTGTTTCTGCCATTGATTTTCTTGGTTTCGTCCTTGTTTTTATTGGTTGGTTATTTCAGTATTTTTAATTGCTACATATTAGTTATATAGAATAATGGGTTTCACTTTGACATATGTGTGCATGCATATATCATATTTTCATCATTTTTCCCCCATCACCCACTTTGCCCTTCCTCTTTTAATTCCCTTCCTCTTCTCTGCTAGTTTCTGTAGATTGATTCTGACATTGGCATGCATTTCAGTTAGGGACTCACGGTTACCTACTGAGTGTAGTATTTTATTTCTCTGAAGGCATGTTCAATTCCTCTCTCTCACTGAACTTAGGAGTTGTAGCTGTGGGTTCTTTACATGGGAGAAAGATACAGGGTGGTGTTTACAATCAATGAGTAGTGCTGAGGAAGGGAAAGCTTTTGTGAAACATATGTCAGGTCTTTTTCTTTTTTTTTTAAAACATGTATTTATTTATTTTGTGTGTGTGTGTGTGTGTGTGTGTGTGTGTGTGGCCAGCTCAGCCCACC
>NDGM011244997.1:7578-22342 GCA_002564305.1 Octomys mimax
AAGGGCCTGAGTTCAATCCCCGGTTCTGCAAAATAAATAAATAAATAAATAAATAAATAAAATGCCACCTTTACTTTTTGGCCAAGGAATCTAAGGGTGCATTTTATGTGTTTATTTTGTGAACTTTATTCATAATTTAAAACAAGGTATCCATATCACCACACTCTCATGAGGTAAACATTTTGAGCCAAATAAACCAGGCACTCTCAAACCCTCACTTTTCCAACCACGGCTGCAGATTTGCATATTAGAATTTGTGGGGATTCCTAGAGAATGTAGACTTTCAAGCTCAAACTCAAAACAAATGAATCAACATTGTATGAGATTCTCATTATGGTGCTTTGTTTTTTGGAGGGGGGGAGGTTGGATATTTTACTTTTTAAAAAATTAAAATCGTTTTTTCTGTGTAGTACTGGGGATTGAACTCAGGACCGTACACTTGCCAGGCAGGCACTTATGCCCCTGAGCTATCTCCCCAGCCAAAATCATTTCTAACAACTACATAAAACCTAAAAGTTTTACAGAGTCATGAGAGAACATGGTTTGCTGACAGCTGTATAAAGTGTGTAATATGTAAATCAGATTTAAAACGCCTATCTTTTCATTCATCACTTCCTTATGGTCAAGTGTTTCAAACTTTTCTTCCGGCTCTTTGAGTGAAGTTCACTGCAGCTATCTACCGTCACTCTGCTGTTCGCTAGCTCCGCACAGAGCCGCGCTCTACTCTCAGCTTCTACGCCATCAGCTTTTCTAGCATCCACGTGTGAATGAGGCCACTGGGCATGTTTCCTCTTTTGCCAGGATTCCTCAACAGCACGACTTCCGCTTTCATCCACGTGGTTGCAAGTGCCGGATACATTCACGTGTAGGATGAAAACACGCAAGCAGTGCGTTTTCTTCACGCTTTCGTCAGTGAAGCGCTCAGAGTACTTCCACGACTTGTCTCTGGCGAGCAGGACCCTAATAACACGAGGGCGAGGACAGCTCCTCACGTCTGCCTCCGTTATGGATTACCCTGTAGCAGGACTGCTACAGCAGATGCAGATGCACCTTTAACTTTCACCTTGCTTTCCGCAGCGTCTGTACTGACTCTCGGGCCCATCAACAGCGGGGAAAGGCGCCTCTTCTCCGTCTCCTTCCAGAAGTCGTCGCCTGCGGTGTTCCTGCTCATGGCCATCTCACTGGGGTGGGACTGCGCGTCGTTGTGGTTTTGCTTTACTCATATTTTCCTCTTGCTGCTGTGAGTAGGGACCATGTGAGAAGACCTGCAGGAAGGGCAGGAGGCTTTCCTACCTCGATTCATTGGTATGTCTGCTCCCACCTGTCTAAGAAGTGTAGGATTGTGTCTCAGTGGTTAGAAAAGAATTTCTTTGTTTTGTTTTTCTGTACTTTAGGGAAAGGTCTACAGGGTGCTCAGGGTCTCTACTAGGTCGGACTCGTAGTGATCCTCCTGGTTACAGCCTCCCGAGAGCTGGGATTACAGGCCTGCACCACCACGCCCAGTCTTAAGCGCCATCTCAGTGCGCCTCGGAGGCCCAGGGATTGAACTACTGGCCCTTGAGCCTGCTTGCAGGTGCTTTAATCTGCTGAGGTATTTGGCCGGTCCTAGAAAACAATTTGAGCCTTGTGAAATTTACTATTTTGGCTTTCACCAAACCATGATTTTGTCACTTACCTTTTTGTATTTTAATGTAATTCTAATTCTTTCTGATAATTCAAAAAGAAATACCTCATTGTGGTTTTTCTGCAATTTTCTGATGATTAGTGAGTTTGAGCATTTTTTTCACTTTTGGACATGTTTATATACATTTCCGAGGAATATATGTTCAAGTCACTCAGTTTTGTTTTAATTAGCTTTTTCTATTGAGCTGTTTGCATCGATTATATAGTCTAAAAATCCCTTTTTATGGCCTGCCCTGCTGGCCCCACCCCCAGGGTGTACTAAGACAGCAGTTGAGACTGGGCGTAGTGGCCTACACCTATAATCTCAGTGTTTGGGAGGTTGAAACAGAAGGATCACTATGAGTCCAGCCTGGGTGGTGAGACCCTGTAGACCCTGTACTAACTATAGTAAAACTAACTAAATAAATAAAATTAAAAAAATAAAAATCCCTTTTCAGATGAATAGTTTACACCATTGATTGCTTTCTTCACTGTACAGTTTTAATTCAATATAATTCTATTTGATAATTCTTATTGTTTGTGCATTAGGGATCATAAAAGAATCTTTGCTGGATGATACTTTTATTATTATTACTATTTTATGGTTTTGGTACAGGGTCTCGCTACACAGCTCAACCTTGTAGTGATTGTACTGCTTTCAGCTTCTGCAGTGCTGGGGTGACAGGCGTGCACCACCACGCCGGATCTCCTTGGCCGGCTCAGCGTGTCCAGGGTTGGATCTGGCTCGTTATGTGATGCTGGGTCCAACCCTGTTCCCTGCGCTTGCCTAAGCAGGCACTTAGTCTGCTGAGCTATCTCGCCAGCCGTGGGCAACACTTTAAAGCATATCTCATTTTATTTCTGTTTAGGTTCCAGGTGTTTGGCCTTACATTTAAATGTTTGAATGATTTGAGTTGATTTTGATTTTGATTGATAACCTCCACCGTCAGTTATAGGGTTCCGGGCTTTGTTTTTTTTTTAAGCTTATGTACACCCGGTTTTCCCAGCATGAGTTTTTGAGAAGATTTGCTTTCTCCAGTTTATGGTCTTAAGGTGATGAGCTCAATTCCTGGTAACAACCAAATCAAACCAAAACAAAACAAAATCCTTGGCTATTGGTTTTCTTTCTGTCTTGGGTGAAAATCATTTGGCTGTAATACGTGGGCTATTTTTGTGTTCACTATTCTGTTTTATTGATATTCCTGTCTGTTTTTCTACCAGTAACGTGTGATTTTTTTTTTTCCATCAGTACTTTTTGTAGTATTGTGAGGTCAGACATTGCAGCGCCTCCATAGAATATTTTCAGGATTTCTTTAGCCACTTGATCATTTTGTGTGCATGTGATTCCATGCAGACTTGAGGACTGGCTTTCTAATTCTGTGAAGAATGTATTTAGCATTTTGATAAGAATTTCACTGAATCTGTAGATTGCTTTGGCTACCAAAGACATTTTAAAAATATTAATTCTTCCAATCTGTGCAATTTTTGTCCTTCCATTTTTTGTGCGTGTTCTCCTCAGGGTATTTCATCAGTGTTTTATAGTTTCATAATAAAGCTTTTTAACTCACAGTGTAAGCTCACTTCCAGGGTATTGGGTGACTGCTACAACTGGTTTTGTTCTTTTGCTTTGTTTTAGAAATTCTGTTTGGATATATTAAAAATGCACTGATTCGTGTAGGCACCTTTTGAATCCTGCAGCCTTACTGAATTCATTTAGCAATGATGAGCAGTAATTTGGTGGAGTCTTTCTTATCTTATTGCTGTGGCTAGGGCATCCAGTACTATAAAGTAGCAAAAGTGAAGGTTTTCTCCCTTCAGTAATGATGTAAGTTTGTCATAAAAAATCCTACAGTGTCGCATTATATTCCTCCTATATCTCACTTCTTGAGAATGTTTATTCTAAAGCGATGCTGAATATTACCAAATTATTTTTGTTTCTTTATTGATAGGGTCATATGTTTTTGTTCTTTTTGCACATGAAAATATACTTGCATCACATTTATCCCTTTTTTCATTAGCATATGTCTGCAGTACATCATTGCTTCACTATGGGGAATTACTACACATACAGATCACACCTTGAGCCTTTTAAATCCCTCTTCCCAGTTCCAGAAGAATGTTTCTATGTTTTTAGTGTTAGCTGTTTCGCTTAATTGGCTAGTATTTTATTAAGAATTTTGCATTTATGCTCCATATATTATGATAATTCTAGCCTCATAGAGTAATTTTGGGAGAATTTTCTTCTCTTTAGTATTTTTGAATAATTGTAGAAGAATTAATACTAGTGCTTCCAGTTTTCACAGAGTTTAGCATTGAAGCTATTGGTCTTAGGCTTTTCTTTGTTGGGAAATTTTTATCACTTATTCAATTTTGTTACTGGTCATTGGTCTGCTCAGACTTTTTTCTCTTGGTTCAATTTTTACTTTTTCCTATGTAAATTGTATTTATTTATTTGTATATGGCTAATATATATTGATTGCATTCACCTTGGGGCTTGCTACACATACACACCTCATATTGATCATTTTTATCTCCTTCACCAGATTCTCTTCTCTTCTCATAGTCTAGCTCCCTGCTCCTACCTTCTCTTTCTTTGCTTTTGTTTTGCCCTTTAAATTATTTTATGTGTTTTCAAGTGTATCCATTTCTTAAGGTCTACGGTGTAGTGGCATGTAGTTGTTCATAATAACCTTTTGCATTTCTGTGGTATTAACTGTAAGGTCTCTCTTTCATCTCTGATTTCATTCCAACGTGCTCCTGTATATTTCTAAGCCTAGATAGATGCTGGCCATTTGTCTGTTTATTAAATCCACTCTTCATTTCTTGCTCTTTTGCTTTATTTTACTTATTTTTGCAGCCCTTTTGCTCTGGTTTGTCTGGATGTCCCCACCAAAGCCTGATGCAGTCATGGAGTGGCTTCTAGAGTCTGTGATCACTTCCTGATCCAGTGCTGGGATTATGGGTGCGAGCACTGCTGGGATTATGGGTGCGAGCGCTACACCTGGGCTGGGACAGAGAGCCTGGATGCAATACAAGGAAGAGAGAGAGGCTTGCTCCCTGCTGCCACCGCTGCTCCTCTCTCGGCTTTTTGCTGTTTTCTGCCCCCTCGAGCCCCCTGGACTCTGCCTTGGAGCCAGCTGAGTGTGGACTGAAGCCTCTACAGATTGTGAGCTAAGTAAGCCCTTCTTTCCTTAATTTCGGATGGCAGGTATTGTGTCCCAGTAATGAGAGAAAAGTAACGGAGACACTTTTGTTACTGTTCTCCTTTCTAAACATTGGGTTTGATTTCTTCTTATTTTTATTGGCTCTTGAGTTGCGTGATTATTATTTGAAATATATTTTTATGTTGGTACTTACTGCTATAGAATTTCTTCTGATTGGTGCTCTTTGCTGTATCCCATAAATTTGGGTATGTTGTATCTTCCTTTTTATTTATTTCAAGAAATTTTAAATTTCTCTTTTGTTTTCATGACTCATTCGTTGTTCTAGAGAACATTGTTTGATTTCCTTATATTGCTAGAATTTCTAAAGTTGTTTTTCATCTTAATCCACTGTGGTCAGATTATGACAGTTCAATTTTCAGAATTTTTGAAACATACTTTTCCAGAATTGGATGTACTGTATTTGTTACGTCCCTTATTAAATTGATTACTTTATTAAGATATGGTAACATTTTTCACCTCATAGGTGTTTTTTCAAATGGATTTAGTAAAGGTCTACAGGGTCTCACTACACAGATCAGAGTCGTAGTGATTCTTCTGTTTTTCAGCCTCCCATCTGCTGGATTACAGGCATGCGCCACCACACCCAGGCTCACTCCGTGTACCCTGGGGGTGGGCCAGCACAACAGGCCCTAAGTCTGCCTAAGCAGGTGCTTTAATCTGCTGAGCTATCTGTCCTGGCCAAATATGACTTTTTCTTCTTTTTTTTTTTTTTTTTGGTACCAGGGATGAAACTCAAGACCTTGCACTTGCTGGGCAAGCACTTATTCTACTGAACTATCTCCCAGGCCCTGTTTTTTGTTTGTTTTTTAACTTAAAGCCCATGAAGCCTTACATGATGACGGCTACCACTTTTTGTTGAAGGTCTCCATCTGTACTTCTCTGCTCCTTTACACTGAATCTACCTGTGACTTTATTGGTGAAATGAGCTTCTTGTAGATAATACATCATTGGATCTATTTTTAAAATAATTTCAACCAGTCTACATATTTTGTCTGGGGAGTTTAATCCATTCACACTTAAGTTTATTACTTATAGAGAAACACTCCCATCGTTCTGCTAATTCTCCCGCGGCTGTCCTGTGTGCACATTATGTTTTTCATTCGTCACACATTCTTCTTTGTGGACTTCTAGCTTTCTGTCAGGTAGCTGGGCCCACTTCTCTGTGTACAGCTGCTGCACTAGTGAGGTTTGTGGGTTGCACATCTCAGTGGTGGCAGTTACCACCTTTTCCCTTCTTATAGACACAACCTGGTGGAGATGAATCTCTCAGTTTTTATGCTTATTGCAAGCTTTCATTTCCTTCATTTGCAATGGACGCGTCTGTCGTATGTTGCATTTCTGGTGGGTAATATTTCTTATCTTGAGATTTTGAGTACATCATACTTACACTATATGCCTTCGTTGTAGAAGTCTGCTGCTAGGCTAATCAGGATTTCCTGAGAAGGAAACGGATGCCTATCTCTTGCCATTTGTAGAATTTGTTCTATACTTAGACAGCTTTGCTTGCGCCCTGCTGAGGATCACTCATGCTCAGATTTTTAGGGGTACTTTAAGCTTCCTGGACATGGAAGTCAACAGCTTTCTCACAATTCAAAGTTCTCAGCTATCATTTTGTTGGACGTGTGCTCGGAGTGTTTCCCCTTTCTTCATCTCCTGTGACTTCCACGCACAAATGTTTGCCTTCACAATAGTCACAGTATTTGTATCTTAGTATTTGGAAGCTGTTTTTCTTTTCAACATTTATCTTTTAAAAAACCTTGACTGGGTTACTTCAAAAGACCCATCTTCATGCTCTTGAGCTTTGCCTCTGCCTGATCAGTCTGTTTTGGAGGCTGTCAAATGAACGCTCTATTTCAATGACAAAGTTCTTTGGCTTCAAGGTTTTTTATTTTTTAATTACTTTTTATTGAATTTCTCATTCATACCTTGAACTGTCTGCTGAATTTTCTAGGATTATGTATCGATATTCTCCTATATCTCATTGTTTTTTTAAATCAGGCAGTCTATTACCTTACTTTTCTTAGGAGTTCGTTTGTAGATCATAATTTTCCTTTGGAGGTGCTATGTTACCTTGTCTTTTTTTTTCGGAACTGGGGATTGAACTCAGGCCCTTGCGCTTGCCAGGGAAGAGCTTATTCTACTGAGCCATCTCCCCAGCCCATTACCTTGTGTTTTACTTGCTTCTTGTGTCCAAACCTTGATATTTCAATATCTGATGGATCAGTGGCCACTACCAATGCCATTGGCTGGCTCACAGAGCAGTCTTTGTTCTGGTTACGTGTCCTAAACCGGCCAGGCATGCTACAGATGGGAACTGTGTCCTATTGTCCATGTAGTTTCTCCAGCTTTGGTCAATGGTGAGATGCCGTGGCTGCCTCCGTGAGCTGGGCCTCAGGGCTGTGAGTGGTCTCAGCTGGGAAGTGACTTCCACAGGCTTTAGGAGAAGGCCATCCAGCTGAAGTTTCTCTCACCAGGTTCTGTGGGTCATGCTGGTGAGGCCGCCTTCAGGGGTCCAGGAGGTGATACTGCAGTGTGCGTGGCAGCCCAGTGTGGGCACTGTGAAGGAGTGGGGACCACCAGTGGGATGCGATGAGCAGCCTGTCAGCGTCTGAGGCCCACGGGAGAGAAGTCATGAGGCCTTCGGGAGTCGATCGTAATGCTAGAACATCCGTCTGGGAAGCTGATCAGTAATGTTAGAAGGAGTTGCTCCACGATATTAGAACATCAGCTTGAGAGTGATGTCAGAACTGCAGTCTGGGAAGAATGAAGGAAGGTTTCTGAGCAGAGGCTTCGCGTGATGGAAAGAGCATAAGAAAGGCGGAAAGAGCACTTCAAAGCTGTCGCTGCAAGTTCAGGAAGAAGCGAAGAGGCTGAGCAACAGCAGCAGTGACATCATTAAGGAAGAATGATGAAATCTTCCTTATCTATAAATCAGATATCTATGGATGTAGTATCAATTTTAGGTGAATAATAGTTTTTAAAAACTTCTTGTCATGTTTTTTGAACTGGACCTCAGGAGCAAGCACTTTACCACTGCAATACACCCTAGCCTGTAATGAGATTTTTAAAAAATAGATCAAAATGATGATTATCAAGGAAAATACAATGAAGTGAGGAAGTCTTTCCTTGAAATTAAGGCATCAATTCTTAATTGAATGCAGCAGAGGACTTTCTTATGGATATACGCCACAAGACAGTTTTGCATCAATGCTACGTTGAACCATAATTCTGAATAAAAGGTAGAAGGCTCGATGCTTCAATTATTTCTGAATTGCTCCAGCGGAGAGAAATGGATAAAAACAAAAGAAGTAATAGAGCTTATTGCAGCAAATCACTTTTATTCAAGTAACAAGGAGGCGATGATAGCCAATATCACCAAAATGTTTGACTACTGTGTGAAAGAATTCTAGAACACAATTAAGCAAAAGAGGAAATAAAAGGTATAAATTTTATAAAGAAATAAAATCAATCTCATCTGTGTTAATTACTTTTCTCTTCTTGCTTGAAAGTCCAAGAGAGAGGCGAGAACCATGACAGAGAAAATGTCCTGAAGCAGCAGCAGGAGGTACAATCCAGAGAAGGGTTTCACTCTGGCTCAGTCCTGGACTCAGCACAATTAACAATATGGCAGGACAGATCAGCCCTCGCTGTGCGCATCATGCTCCATGTTCAGAACCGGATTTCTTACACTGGGCTTCCTCACCTACTCTGTGAGACAGGTAAGGCCTTCCTTCCTACGAATGCAGATGGGGAGCTGACCCTCCCACGCGCTCTCAGTGAGGCTTGGCCGGTAGCGAGAGCTTGGATCGGGACATGGTCCCCACCGTTTGCGGTTGGTTTGTCTCTTCTCCACCGCAGCTCCCACTGACCCGGAGCGGCATCCTCTATGGACATTCTGAGAACCAGTGAGAGGACTGCGAAAGATTGGCAAGTCTGATACTTGGAAGGAGAATATAAGGTAGTCAAGATGCCAGAAAACTCAAAGGTACAGTGACCTCGTCTGTGAACTAGCAGTAAGTATCTCTGCTCTGTATGTTTTATGGGGTCTTTCCACTTAAATGTGATGTGTGTAAGAATTTACACATCATAGAGTCAGGTCACAATTCAGTCTTTCTGCTGTTATCCTACTAGAATGCAAATATGTTTTAACTTAGCTTTTTGGCAGGTGCATTTGTTCTTCCATTTCTCATTGATGACTTAAAAGAAAACATTAATTTTTCTTAGCTTAAAGGCAATGTTTTGTGTTATATAAGGGTGTATCTTTATCTTTATCCTACTACTGAAGAGCTAGCTTTTAGTCATATACAGATAAGATTGCATATAGGAACAGGTTGAGAAACTTGGTATTTACATTATAGTGAATGAACAGTTAGCACAGTTGCTCTTAAACCAGAGGGCAAATCCCAGAATGCTGGGCATAGCAGCCTCCATGGACATTCTTCAGTGTCTGGACAGTAGGCAAAGCCTTGCTTCCGTGTGTGCACCAGCCACTTTCTTCAGCTTCCTGACCCAGAAGGCTCCTAACACAAATAGATTTTGATTTATTTTTCTTTCTTCTTTCCTTTCCTTTTTTTTTTTTTTGTGGGAGGGAACCAGGGATTGAACTCGGGCTCTTGTGCTTGCCAGGCAAGTGCTTATTCTACTGAGCTATTTCCCTGGCTCTTTCATTATTCTCTTGATTGAATTTAGTGAAGTGTATGAACAGAAGCAATTAAATATTAATATTACAAAACTGATACACTGTAAGAATAGATTCATAAATTCATATTTTATAATTGTACTTTACAACTTTTATGTTCTGCACTTGTAATAGGAATAAGGTTTTAATTTCACATTAAAGGGGACACTCTGGCTTTTGAAAAACATCTTCAGAATAATCTTGGAATATAAAAATTTGGGTGACAAATTGATCCAGTCAATTGGTCAATTTATTTGGGTAGTCCACTGAGCTGATAATATAGCATTATTACCCTACAGGAGTGACCATTTAGATTAGAAAGTACATGTCTTATTTTCTATAAAGAGAATTAATGCAAATACTTTTTTTTCTTTAGATCCAAACATCATAAGAACTGTCAGAAATTTGCACTTTTAGAATTTGGCAATGGTTCTGCCTAAGGTTGGCTTTAAGTGAAAACTTCAGGAAGAAATTTAAAAACTCTGGACAAATGACACAAGCTGTATCACACAGGATACATTACAATGATTTCAACAGATTTATTATGTTGTTTCAAGGGATCTTGACGTACATGGATCTTTGAAGCCAAAACATATCCAAAAATTCATCAGTCAGTGCACTACATAGTCAATTCTTGAACTATAGAACTTTCCAGTTTACTTATATACAGAGAGAAAATAATATTAAAATGATTTTTGAAATAATTTCCTGCCTCTATTACAAAAAGTTGGACTAGAAAAATGTATTCTATTCACAACTTTTTCTACTCCAAAGTGAAGGTGCATTTCTTCAACACTATCTTGGATAACTGAATAGTCTCATAAAAATTGTCAAAGAAATACTGAGCCTAGAAAAGATAGTTCTATTCAACGAGGTATCGTTGCATGTTAAAGATCAAGTCGCCCAACTCAACCAAATATGCAGAAACCTCTCTCTCTCTCTCTCTCTCTCTCTCTCCCCTCCCCTGTTCCTTCTCCTCCCTTGCCCCTCCCTCCACCTCCTGATCTTCATGCATTGAACTGACCACTTCAAAACCTCCTTTCTGTTGTCATTGGGATAAATTCCAAGTTGGGCATTATACCCTCTCCTCTGTGTTATGGGGCATTTCAGGAACACAGCTACCCTTGCACTAGGTTCAGATCATTCTTGTTCTAAGATCTTGGCACTAGAAATTCCAAAATAAGACAGAAGTGATAGCCAGACCTCCATCATGACCTCATCAGGTATGGCTCATACAGCAGCTCACCAATCTTTCATGTTTTCCTGGGAAAATCATCAGAAGTATCCACAAATGATTTTTAATTTCTCTCTCTCTCTCTCTCTCTCTCTCTCTCTCTCTCTCTCTCTTTCCTTAACTCTAAGCATTGAATAATTATCAAGGTAAGTAATTACTAACCAAGCATAAGACCATTAAATGCCTCATCCAAGCCAAGATGATAGCTATTATTTAGCATACACAATATACCATGCACTATACTAATACTGCAGATGATTAAAAACATGAGTAAGCCAAAAATATGTGTTTGCTTCTTAGAGAATGCCATGACCACAATTCTACTCTCCAGAAGAATATGTATGGCCAATAGTTGAAGAGGTAGGGTCTCTGAAGAAAAGGGCGTGCAGTAATCCTGACCTCTGCAGTAAGCAAAGTTAGTCTAACATTTTGCACCTCTGTTCTCTGACCTGTTAGACTCATGTCTCCTTAACTGACAGAAATATAAAATTCATTGGATTCAGAACTCTGGCACTGAGGATGCATTCATGGTGGAACCGAGTCTGGAAAATAAAAGAAATAATAGAGTGTGTTTTGATGTAGCTGTTAATTCTGTGATGTCTTTACTAACCAAATAAAATGCTTCCGATTTTATAGACATATGCTTGCTGAATATTACCTTCCTGGTGGTAATCTTTCATTATGTCTCTTTAGGAAGATAAAGCCCTGAGAAGGACCTTATGCAAATCAGGATTTAGACCTCTCTGAAGACTTCTTCCCTTAATTTACAAAATCCTAATTCATGGCATTGTTGCAAAAATTGGAACAATGTAACCTGTAGGTGGCTCATTAATGCTGGCTCTCTCTCTCACGTTTTAACCACTCAAGAAGTTCTATGCAGTAGAATGTAGGTAAAATGCTGCAGTAGACTACAGTCGATAGCCTTTGGACTGTGGCTCTTCCACCTTGTTTGTGATCTTGGACAAGGGAATTGATGTCATCTCATCTCATTTCCTTCATTTGTTAATTGGGGTCACAATATATTCTATCTCAGGGGACTTCTGTTTGGGATAACATCAGATAGTCCATGGCTGGCTGGTATTGTGTAACATAAATGATCATTCATAATTAAGAAGCAATGAATATAAAACAAATACTCCTTATTATTAATATATTTAGACATAAGTTACTGTCAATCTACAATATAAGCCAAGTCAGTAAGTAGAAGGCAAATCACCAGATGGGCAGAGTATTTGCAAATGAAAGGATCAAATAATCATATGGACAGACTTGAAGTGCTATTTTGAAAGACTAAATTATGTTTCTATGTCTTGCTATTTGCTTCAGAATCAAGATAGTGCTGAGGTCAAAAGTAGACAGTGTTGGAAGCAGGGCACTTGATCCTACAGCGACCAAGTCAGATGAGCTCATGAAACAGCCTTCTTAGAAGAGGTACCTTCAGAGGTCCTGCAGATTTATAGCTAGAATCTCGCCATTTAACCTGCGAAGAAGCACAAGGTACAAGTGGGACAGCAGGAAGACTCGCCCACAAGACAAGCTTCCTGCTTGACCATTTCCTTTCACATTGCATTGTGTAAATTGATTACACTTTCCTATCTCAAACTTAGATCCCTTTTACAAGAGAGTGAGTTTAGTGAGATACTTATGCGCACACCTCTTTCAATAAATTTTTTCTTTATGCACATAAGTGTTTTCTGGCTTATTTAGAATAGTGAATAGTTTTAACATTCTGGAACGGAGATTTATATCCCTTAAATATGCATGAACAAATATCTGGTCCACCTCAATAAGGAATGAAATTTGTTGATTTGATTTCTTGCAGCCAAGCAGGAAGACTGTCTTTGGCAGAGCTCTAAAAGGAAAATGTGAGAACCACCACACATAATTTTCTAGTAGAGGAGCTTTCGTATCATAATTTAGTGTGGCAGGATATGTCTATGTGCTCAAGAAAGGAAAGAACTCTTTTGCTCACATTGAAGACCTAAATTGGCCCTCTGATTTTACCTTTCGTGCCCATATCACCTCAGATTCTTTGGAGCACTTCTATGTTCCTGACAAATTTAATGAAGTATTTTTTACTGTGACCTTTATTTCTTAGGACCTTGGGCTTCGCACACACTTACTTCCACCATCCTGCATCCACACACTGAAACACTACATGTCACTTCTGCCTTCCCATATCCACACTCGCGAATACCACACGTCACTTCCACCTTCCCATGTCCACACACGCAAATACTACACGTCACTTCCGCCTTCCCATGTCCACACACGCAAATACTACATGTCACTTCCACCTTCCCAGAGCCACACACTCAAATACCACATGTCACTTCCATCTTCCCAGAGCCACACACTCAAATACCAAGTGTCATTTCTGCCCTCTGGTAGCCACACTCAAATGCCACATGTCATTTATTTATTTATTTATTTATTTATTTATTTTTTCCACATGTCATTTAATCACATTTTGGCTCATATGTATTTTGTGTTTTGAAACCTTTTAAAATATTGTCACCAGGAAATGATGACATTCTTCACAACACTCGCGGCTTTTTGTAAATAGCCTTAATATGGTTATTTTATTTAGCAAATATTTATAGTGTATGTACAATGAGCCATAAGGTCAGTTCTAGAGCTGCATTAGAAGGCAAAAGAGCTAGAAATCTTTGTAAATTCAATGAAGTTTACAAAGTCACATTAGATAGTGATACATGATAAGGAGAATGTAAAGGAAGAGGTGACATGAACAGTAAGCTGGCTGTTACGTGGTTCGGGTGACCCGAGAGTAAGAGTCAAAGAGAAGACCTATAGGCAGTGAGGAAAGACGGCCTGGAAAGGCCTGGGAGAGGTGCATCCTGCAGAGCCACGAGCAACAAGCGCGGGTGTCTGGGTAGGCATGTGTGTAGGGCATGGGGTCCCACGGGGTCAGGCCAGGGTGGGTGAGAGCAAAAGGAGAAAGACGAAGTGCTCAAGGTGAAGATCAGGGAAAAGAGAGAGAAAGAGAAGGAGAAGGAGGGGTGTATCTTTTCCTGCAATGCCTTTTTCTCAGGGTTAGATGTCTGGCCTTTGAATAGCCTAGGTTAGCATGGAGAAGTGGAGTTTTTAACAGAAACCCTAACGCCTGACCAGAGGAAGGCATCCGCTGTATGGAAAGCTGTTCTGTCCCAAGTAGGATCAGGGCTGAGCCACAGCCACGCGATTCTGCGCTGTAGGAGTGCATTTAACCTTTTCAAGGGCGCAGTTTTGCAAAAGGCCTGGAATGAGCTAGTTGAAGGAAAACAAGCTGCAGTTGAAGGATACTGCCAAAACCTCTGAGATATTTACTGTAAAGAAAACAGAAAGAAGTCATAGTGGTTGGAGGGAAAAGCCAAGTGACATATATGCACGCATGTATATATACACTTACAGGCAGATGTGTACATACACGTATACTACACATAATAGTGTGCGTTCATTTTTAAAATGAATGAGTTATCAGTACTTGCATAAGCCTGAGAAAAAATGATGACAGAAGTGGCAAAGGAAATATTTGTAGTGAAGAAAGGGATTTGGCATATAGCAGAGAAACTTTCCTTTGCTCTTTGTAAAAATGGGTCATTCACAGAACAAGAGGGGCTCCACAACCCCTGCATAAAAGGTGCAGTTAAGTTATGAGAAATTGTATACATTTTCTTTTGACTCCTCTTGACTGAGTAAAATGGAAAGTATGCTCGTGAGCTTAGAGGCATGACTAGCACCAATGACTACAATTTTCTTCTTGTATATGTTATGAATTAGGAGCTTTTAAGGAACTTGCTTTTCTTCCAAATCTAACAGACTGTATTATAAAATTATGATAGAATACACTATCAACATTTATTGGAAAAGTTGATAGTTTAACAAATAAGCAAAATGAAACTACTTCTTCTTCTTCTTCTTCTTCTTCTTCCTCTTCCTCTTCCTCCTCTTCCTCTTCCTCCTCCT
>NDGM011245011.1:2308-14508 GCA_002564305.1 Octomys mimax
GGGATTGAACTCAGGCCCTTGAGCTTGCCAGGGAAGCACTTATTCCACTGAGCCATATCCCTGGCCCTGTCATTCTTTTGAAACATTGTTATTCCTGGTTTGTATAAAAATTATTTATTTTTGTAAGATATGCAAATTTATTATAGTTGATAAGGTATGATGTCATTTTATTTTCCTGCTAAACTAATGCCCTGTGAGGGTGAACTTACGTATGTACAAGAAGGACCAAAGACACTTCTGTTCTGTTCAAAGATTACTCTGGTGGAGGCCTCTCAGTGTAGGAATCATTGGATCTCTGGTGCCCTTCCAGGGGCCTTTATCACCTAGCTAGGAAGCAGTCTCAGTTCTGGTAACTCGAGCCTTATGTGGACATTGCGGGCATACACCAAGGGAGGGCTGCACCTGCTTACAGGTTCCCTGCTCTGGTTCACAGAGACATGGCTTTTGGATATGAGCTGCCCTGCAGAGAGCATCTGTCCCCCAGGGTCACTCTGGTGATAGCAGATGTCTCTGGCAGCTTTACCAGAGCTCATTTGCTCAAGGAAAGGGCCACGATGGTTCTAAGATCCAACAAATTAGACCTAGGAAAAACACACATCTGAATGGCTGTTGAAAGGTATTCTTTTAATTATCTTCATGATAGTTTATGAAGATCTTCATCTTCATGTGTTAGTAAGTAATATGTTAATAAATAATTTACACATAACTAGATCTTGGTTAGTGATTGCAGAACATTTTCTAGAGAAAATGTCTAGCCTTAGAGCTCTAAAAATCTCTAAGACTTACATTTTAAATACTTTGGAAAAAATAACATTTCTTTAAACAAAAATGGGAATGACACAAATCACACCTGGCCCCCAGTGACCCTTCTGGCCCCTCTCTTCCTGCATCTTCTCCCCTTCCGTAGCCTTATGACCCAACATGGGTCTGGCTCTTTGCTTAATATCTGAAGCTTGCACTAGACTGTAATCTCTATGAGGGCAGGGTTTTGCCCTTTGAGTACATTACTGAGTCCAGAACATGCCCAACACATGGAGTTTCACAGAGTGCTTGTTGAATGAATATTGTTGGTGACCAAGTGATTTTAACACAACCAGCAAGGCTTCCAATGTGAACTAAAAGCAGCTTTTAAGAGACAGTGTCTGAAAATGATAACCAAGACTCAACGTGAATGTGACTTGTCTCTGTACACAGCTGTGTGTTTGAGGAACAATCTGGTGTCACCTCAGCTACTGGGTCAACAAAGTACCCACTCTAATAGTATTTATGGAGTGAAAGATAGAATAAATCTTCACTTCAGCTCCATGAATGGGAAAGCATAGCTACTTGAGGAGAATTCCCATGCTGAAAGAACCAACAGCAACATACAGCTCTGGTTGATCCACAGAATTCCTCTACCCATTGCAAAGGACAAAGCCTTTCACTCCACAGTCTGGCCCTCTTTCACCCCTGGGAATCTGTGCTGTGCACCCAATGAACACCCTTAGTCATCTATAAAATGGAGAGGAAAGAAAGAAGGGTCCTCCTAAAGGGATTTACCTTCCTTCCTGATGTCTTCTGGCTGTGCTCACCCGGTGATATCATGGGATGGACCTAATAGACATTTTCTGGGCTCTTGTGTATGGTAAGCAAAGAACTGGAAGCACACATCCAGTGGTGAAAGCAAAGCAGCTATGTTTATTGAAGACCGTGCGGAGTAGTGCTCAGAGATGGTCCAGGGCAAGCCAAATGTGACACAGCAATGAAATAGTGCTGGGACAACAGACCGATAAATAGTTCTTTCAGAATGTTTTTAGTTCCAGGCACATAAGACTGGCTCCAACAGGGCCACCATTTACTTTTTACTGTAACTTTGTACTTTCGCACACTAGTAGCTGCCTGTTCATCTTGGTAGCTTTCCCTGGGGGACACAGGAAGAAATCTACGTGTTTACCCTTTTATGATGAATGCCAAGGTAGGTGCACAGGTGCCAAATTGGCAAAACAGGATCTTCTCCCACTTTATGCTCAGTGTTGCTATTTTCTATGTGTTGCCTGAATACCACACAGGGTCCAGTAGATCCACACCTCTCCAGGATTTGTTTTTTTTTAAGTTTTCTTTTGATTTTCCTGGTAGAAATAATCCAATTCAGCAGAATGGCATAAGAAAAACCAGACTTGCAAGTTTTGCGGGAGGTAGAAAGTAAATGATCATATTACTCCTGCATGGATGATGAAGACGATCCATTATGGCAAAATACGTGTTTTCATAACAGAAGAAGGTGCGGGTGGAGGAGGATGGAGATCACGACTTTAATGTTGTCCCAGGTGCCAAAGTTCCTGTGACAGTGAAGTGGAGCAAGAGCTGTCTGATACAGATCCGCGGAAGCAGACCTCCTTGATTCAGATGATGAAGAAGACAGCAATGTAAGTGCATATCTGACTATTTAAAATGTCACAAAATGGTCATGCAACCAAAGGGAATGATCCAATGTTACAACTAGGTCTCAAAATATAACATGGGTCTTGGTGGGGGTGAATAGTATTGGACAAAATGCTCGCGCTGGCATTCATTGTTGAGAATTGTAACAGAAAAGATGTTACAAAGGCTGAAATGCAAGTAAAACATTCTGTATGCAGAATGGCTATATTAAAATGTTTTTATTATGACACCTCACTGGCTGAACTGAAAATATTCATAGGTGTGCTGTGCTTGGCAGGAATTGCTCATGGTGATCGCAGGAATGCAAAGACTTATGGAAAAGCAGTGAGTCAAANGCTTTTGTAGCTGCAAAGACTTATTTTGCTCTCAGCTTGGAAATTTATCCTGGAGCTCAGCCATGGGTGCTTATTTATACAGTAATAAACTGAATGTAGTGAACAGATTTGTTGCTCCCAACTCCCAAACAAATCAGAATGTGACATTCAACAATTGGCTTACCAGCTTCCAATTAATGTTATGCTTGCTAACAGCGCACAGGTTGACCAGTGCAGGAAATATACACAGGAACAAAGCAGAGATGCCAAAGGAAATGTTGCAATTTCAAAACAGAGAACTGTATATTTCAGTCTTTGGACTTTAGAAAGATATAACCTTGGTCTCTTCTATGGCAAAGAAAAACAAGCTGGTGCTGTGATATCACTAGGTCACCACGCTGGAAATATTGACAAGGGAACCTCAACAAAGGGAAAGCCTGAGATGCAAACTTCCTGCAACAAAACCAAAGGTAGAGTAGATGTTGACGAGTTATGCAGCAACTATGGTGTCACTCACAATAAAGCACTGGACACTAGTTGTGCTTTACTTGATCCTAAATTGTGTGGTATAAAGAGATCAACAGTTTACGGAGAAAAATAGTAAGTGCAGAATATCATGGAGAAATTTTCTTAGGCGATTGGGACTGGAGCTCGTATGAGATGATTTACAGCAGAGGAAAACAAAATGTTTCTGCCCCACGAACTACGCAAAACTTGTGGCGCTCATACTGGTGAGCTGACAGATGAACAGGCAGACACAGCAGCCCAACGATCTGCTATAATGGAAAAACAAAAATGATTCCAATTATGCCCTACAAGAAAGTACAAGGAAAACAAAACATACTGTCAGATAAGCGATACTTATGTATGGAACCTGCAGTTGTCATGTGTGAAGACTGCTTTGGAATGTGACAATTTTTTTGAAATGTATTTAGGACAGGGTCCACAGGGTCCACAGGGTCCACAGGGTCTACAGGGTCTACAGGGTTGTTAATAGGAAGCTGTGACTTTTGAAGCAAAGCTTACTGTGGTGGTAGACTTTTGTTTGTGTTTACATTGCAGTTCACATAGGTTTATTTTTTTATTAATTTAGGTTTATATTTTTGATGTTATCTTTTTATCTTGAGGTTTTTGTCACCAGGTGCGTAAGTTTTGTGGCTTGATTTAGTGAGATGAGCTTTTTCCTAAAGGACATGGCTTAGTCCCTTTTCTTAGACTGCCACCTTCTGGCTTTTGTGGGAGTTGCACAGGTCGCGTCACTACCCTTATTCGCTGGCGCTAGCTATTTGGTTTGAAAAGCACCACCCACGTGATCAGCATCTCTCTCCTCTGACCCATTTCCTTGTGTCCTCCTATCTCACTCACCCTGTCCATCTGACACAGCTAGAAACAGAGGAGCTGAGTGAGCCACCCCCTTCCCTCCCTTCAGCTATAGACGCAGCATCACCTGGGAATCACCGTGTCTAAGCTTAGGAGGTCATGAGTTCCAAAACCAGTGAGATAGAAGGAGGCACCTGGGTAAGAGCTGTGTGACCCTTCAAACACTGGAAGCCCGAGCTGCATCTGGGCTCAGCGAGGGTTGTTCTTATTCCTCTTCCTCCTCCTTTGTCATTTTCCCCTTCTTCCTTTTGAGTGTTCCTGCGACTGTCCTGTGATCTTCAGTAAACATAGCCACTCAATATGAGGTGTATGCTTGAAAGTTCTCTCCTTGATATACACAAGGACTTGGGCTGGTATTTTTGCCCTGTTCAACTGATGAACTGATGAGCCAGGAAGACATTCCAAACCTCGTCAAACAGCAGAGGTGTCACGAGCAGCCTAGAGGCCTCAGGAGGAACGGGCAGCCAGCCAACCCAGCCAGCAAGGACGGTAGCACCCCGCTCCGTGTGCAAAGGCCCTGTCCATCAGTTCAGCTGATGTTCTGCTGTTGACCCACACCGTGTGGAAAGCCCCTTTGTTTCAGCAGTTAGGAGGTCCAGCCCCCTGCAGTGAGTCTCCATGGTTTTAAAGGCAGAACTCTTGGCAAACTTGTGTAGAATGTCAAGTTCTTAGATGGCTGTTGATGGCAGGAGAAATACATGATTAGTTTTAAGGACTCATGTAAGTAGTCACTCTTTGTTATCTCTATTAGGGGCAAATTTTTGTTTAAATCTAGGATGGTATCAAATAGACAGAAAGATCCAAAATAAATCATATTATAACTTGGAATGGGAATCTTAAGTGTAGTAAACAATAGTGAGTATATTCACATGATTTACTTAAAGGGGGCAAACTATTTTATTTATCTAGTTCACCCAAGTGATTGGTGTTTTCTTTTCAGAGAAGAAACTAGAGGTCATCTGTGACTCTAGTATATGTGCTGCCGAAGCGAGCACACGTCTGTGACTCTAATTAGCTATTTCCTGTACCTAAATAACAAAAGAAGTGGTTAATAGGGCTGTAAGATCTTGTATTGCGCAATATTTTCTTCGCGGTGTGACTATTAGTAACATGGCCATACGGTGTGGCACTAGCAATCTTGTAGCCAGAAATGTATCAGTAATGGGGTTTAACCACAGTCTAGTTTTTTTCTTAGGGAAATACAGTATATTGCTATTTTTCTTTTTACAATTTTATTTTAAAGAGAAACCCCCCCTAATTTCAAAACAACATAGTAGGAGAGTCATGGTGGTTAATACTTTGTGTATTGTTATTTTCAAAGTAGTTGAAGTATAAGAAATAAGCATGAAATATTGTCCAAACAATATTAGCAAAAACCTATCTTTTCAATGAACTAAGAGAAATTAATAGTATAACTGTCTGAACTAATATATATATATATATATATATATATATATATATTCCCTCCATCCCAGTTTCTCTTTCCTTTTGAGTAGTTTCTTCCAATTTCATAATATATATTATATATTTTGGATTTTATTTACTCTTGAAACTTCTCACATTATGGAGGCAATATGATGTTTACACATGTGAGTATGATGTATTTCACTTATGAGTATGGTCTTAAGTTACATCCATTTACCTATAAATGTCTGAAGTTTATCCTTCTTTAAGACTGAGTAGTTTCCTCCCTTGTATAAAAATATCACTTCTTTTTATCCATTTCTTAGTTGATGGCATTTAGATTGTTTCCAAGACTTGGCTATGATAAATTGTGCTGCTATAAACATGGGTGCACATATATCGCTGCGGTATGATGTTTTAAGTTATTCTGGCAAGATATCTAGAAGTGGAACAGCTGGGTCAAATGGGATGTCTAATTCTAGTTTTGTGAGGAATCTCCACACTGATTTACACAGTGGTTGCACCAGTCTACACACCCACCAGCAGTGGAGAATGGTTCCTTTTTCCCCACAGTCCCTCCAGCATTTGTTATTGATTGACTTCTTGATGACAGCCATTCTCTCTGGGGTGAAATGGAATCTTAATGTTGTTTTAATTTGCATTTGTTGAATCCCCAATGATGTTGAACATTTTTCCTTACATTTATTTACCATTTGTATTTTTTTAACCTGAGAATTACATAGTCATCTCAGATGCCCAGTTTTGGATTAGATCTTTGAATTAGGAGAGTCCGATTTCTTTCAATTCTTTATATATTCTACATAGAAGTCCTTTGTCTGAGAGACAGCTGGCTATAATTTTTTTTTGTGGGTTTTTTTTTAAAGAGAAGAAGAAAAAAGAAAGAAATAAAATAAAACAGAGGTTCAAATAAGACCAATAGAGTAACAATTATGAATACATTGCATATTGTTATATTCATATTTATTACTCAGAGTACAGGCATGAAATATAGTCCAGAAAATGTTAACATAAAGCTTTCTTTTCAATGAACTAAGAGAAACTAGCTATATAACTATCTTTTTTTGTCCTTCCTTTTCCTTCCCCCTATAAGTTTCCCTTTTCTTTTGAAGAGTTTCTTCCCAGTTAGTCATATCTGTTGTACATTTTGGATCTTTTTTTAACAAATGTATTTGATAGTTGCAGGATCTCACTCTGCAGTTTGGACTCATGGTGACTGTCCTGCTTTCAGCCTCTCCAGTGCTGGGATTACAGGTGTGTGCCACTATGCCTGGCCTCTGGCTGGCTCTGCCTTCCCTGGGGGTAGGGCTGGCATGGCATGTGGTGCCTGGGATCAAAATGCAGTCCCTGCACTTGCCTGTGCTTGCCTAAGCAGGTGCTTTAGTCTGCTGAGCTATCTCATTGGCCCCATATATTTTGGATCTTATTTACTCCTTCAACTCCTCACATTAGTGAGACAATACAATGTTTACACATACAGGTCTGATTTATTTCACTTAAGTATGGTCTCAAATTGTACCCATTTACCTATAAAAGTCCTGAGTTATCCTTCTTTACAACTAATACTCCATTGTATAAGAAAATCACATCTTTTTCTCCATTCCTCATTTTTGGGCAATTGGGTTATTTCCAAGATTTAGTACTCAGAACACTGTGGGGCAGATCCATCTAGTAGCTTGAGTGTCACAGAGAGGCTGTTGAGTTTAAATTGGTGGAAGGTCAGGGAGCTGAGTTCAAGCCAACAGGATATACATGGAGTGTCACAGGCTGATAAAATCGAATTCTGGCCTCATAGCCAGAAATCAGCCTGAACTTCAGCAGAACTAAAGATGCTGGCTTGGGGCTGGGGATATAGCTCAGTGGTACAAGTGCCTGGCTGCCAAGCATGAGGTCCTGAGTTCAATTCCCAGTAAAACACACACACACACACACGCACACGCGCACACACACACACACACACACACACACATGAAATCAAATAAAGATACTGGCTTTCTGGGATTATCTGCTACCCTGCTGTGAAGCAGCTACAAGTGGCTTGCTGGGATTAATCAATGCAGATCTGGACTCTGTCTACCACTGTTGTCTACCAGTAACAGCAGAGACACACCTTGGAGTGGAATTCTTTTTCTTATTTTTGCTTTTGTTTTGCTTTGTTTCTTCTTAATTGTTCTTGTTTTTATGAATGCAAACATGGTTTCTAGAGATTTTGTTGTTGCTCTGTTCCTGTTTTTATTTCTTCCTTCTTTCCCTCCTGTGTTCTTCACTAGTTTCCCAAGGTTTGCATAGTCTTCCTTTCTCCACCAGCCTTGCCTTCTAATCTGTCCCTATTCTTCAATTTCTCCATTTCCCCCCAACTCCTTTTAAATTTTCTATCCAAAGGGTAAAAATTACCAGGTTGAGGATTTATTTATTGTGTACCATTTTCTAGTTCATTTTAGATATTTTATTATATAACCACAAATCTAGTTCATATTATGAAATCTAGCAAACTCATGCCTACCATAGTTTGCATTTTCTAGTCTGTGTTTGATGCTATTGTTATTGCTGATTGTACTCCTTGAGCCAAGGTGATATAACTGTTCTAACCACTTCTCATTCTTGGCATGCCAAGAATGAGTTTGCTTAGGGGTTGTAAACGATAGGCCACTGCTGAAGAACCAGAGGCTGGGCAGTAATTTCTCATCTCTAGTAAACTGAAGATGCAGGATCTTTCAACAGTTGTAAAACCACAAGCCAGCTATATCCTAAAGACATCTCTGAGCATAGTCATTTCCTAACGGTTTTAAATGCTAGCAAGAAAGCTACTAACCATAAACAATTTGCAAACATCAGCCCTGCAATCAAACTAAACAGAATGAGAAGACACTAGACAAGATGCAGCCCCAGACTTCCAGTTAACCAAAGGCAAACCCAAGGGGCAGTGTAATGGAACAATTTGAAATCTACCCACCTGGACTCTCTGAAGTGGTAACAGAGGAAGTAACAAATCCAGATGAATGAGGCTCTGAAAAAAAATGAAATCAGAAATAATTTCTCAGATAACTACAGAGATGGTAACCATAATGAAAGATATACCTGGTGACTTAAAAGCTGATATAAATTTAAAAAAAATAGAGGCACTTAGGAAAATTATGGAAAGCATGAACACCCTACATAGGAAAGAAATGAAACCCATGAAACAGATTCAAATGAATATCCATAAGATTCAAAATTGCATTGAAAGTATACATAGCAGAATGAGCCAATGTGGGAACAGAACACCAGGTGTAGAAGACAAGGCTGCAGTTAGTGATCATGAAAAGAAAGATTTCTTAACAACAACAAGGAACTATGAGAAATAAACCCAGCACCTGCTAGACAATGCAAAGGAGAAAATATAAGTAGGTTTTGTGAAATAGGAAGAATATTTAAATGGGCAGATGGGAAGTAGCAGTGGGAAATGAGAAATAAAGAGTAAGGAAAAGGTATAGAAAAAAATGGAAACAAAAATTTTGTAAGTAATGAGGGGAATGGGGAAAAAAATCAAGATGTGTCATGTATAGGTACATATTCCCTATGATGGATGTTATCATTTTGTACATCTAAAATGCATTAATTAAATTTAAAAATAGAAAAATCCCATTTGCCTAGGAAATAATATGAAGAATCAACAAATGAGACTATATCAAATTAAAAATTCAGGCACAGGAAAAAAAAGAGTGAAAACCCCTACAGAATGGGTATAAATTTTGCCAGATATTTCTCAAACAGAGGACTAACACCTAATAAAGAACTAAAAAAAAAATTAGACTCCCGAACAAAACACCTAGTCAGGGACCAGGAAGAAGGCTCAGTAGAATAAGTGCTTGCTTAACAAGTGAAAGGGCCTGAGTTCAATCCTCAGTTCTGCAAAACAAACAAACAAACAACACTTAATCAAAACATGAGGAACTAAAAAAGAAGTCACTACACAACGACATATAAATGGCCATGAAAGACATGAACAAATGCTCAATATCACTGGCCATTAGAGAAATGCAAATTAAAGAACTCTGAGATTCTGTGCTACCTCTGAAAGAACGACCATCATCAACAGATGAAATAAAAACAAACGCTGGTGAGGCTGCAAGGAATGTAAATTAGTACAAAAAAATCAGTATGGAAGTTTCTCAAAAAACTAAAATTAGCAATTCCATTTGATGCAGCCGTTCCTCTTCTAGGTATTAGTTAAAAGAGTTAAAGACATTATGGTGATACATTCACATCCATGTTTATAAGAGCAAGATTCATAATACAAAATCTTGAAAGCTATCTGTATGTCTATAAAAATGTGTTTTGCAGCTGGGGACATAGCTCAACAGGCTAAGTGCCTGACTGGCAGGTACGGGGACCTGGGTTCCATCCCCAGTACTACATGCCCTGTGGCCCTGTGCTGTGCTGGCCACCAAGATTGGGCATGGTGGCACATGTCTGTAATCCCAGTGCTGGGGAGGCTGAGACAGGATGATGATTATGAGTTCAAGCTGTGTAGTGAGACTCTGTACCAAATAAATAAATAGCCCTCCTCCCCTATTAGGCAAGTTAGTTTCTTCATGGGAGGGAGAACTACCAGTAACACTTCCTATTTTGCATGAGAGAGTAGTCACTGACTCTCACCAGCTAGAGAAAGGAAAAAAAAAAAAAGCTAAATATTATTGGGTGCCCCAGTTGTCCTTTCTATAGACCTTTAGTTCAAATCAGAATGTTTTATTGCTATATTTATAAACATCTTAATCAATCTGTTATCTACATTTGTACCCAATGATTTCCATAGTTCTTTCCTCAGACTGTCTTTACATTAATTACCTAGCCATTTTGATTCCATTTATTTGACCACATAGTCACTTAGGTACAGCCCCAGTCACTTCGCTTCCAGTACTGTCTGCATAGCCTGGACTCACATACTCTGACCAGGATGCAGGACTGAATCACCCACCGTGCCTACCCAGAAATTACAAAAAGTGGTAAGTTGTTGTTTGAAGAAATTCTCAGTCTTGGGCTCACATGGTGCAGACCTCCCAAGGTCATCTCTCAACGCAGCACTGACACCCTAGCCGTGTATCGGTGCAGTCTGTGACCGTTCCCCTTGAGCCTGAGTGCACTTTTGGACTGCCTGGACCAGCAGAGTTAGGCAGACAGATGCTACTTGACTTCCTGGGCTGTGTCTACAATACTCTAATTTTTACCTTGCTTTCAGGGACTTTTACTCCTGGAACAAGGTACCCTGCTATGAGGGAAGCAAGTCCCTTGCAGAGACCATTTGTAGGTGGGATTCTATAGACAGTCCCTGCGGAGGTTCTAGCAGATACCAATGTCAACTGCTCGAGGTAAACCAGCCTTCAGACACCCCAGGCCTCAACTGGCAAGTCACCCACTCGGTCCATAGGAGCCATCATCAGCCACCCCCAGGCTGTGCTGACCAAGGCCTTGGGAGAAAAGATACAACTGGTGTTGTGTTAGTGAGCTAAGTTCATGACAGTTTGGTCTGCAGTGACAGTTAATTCATGAAAAATGATAGCAGACAGGGAAAGAGCTAAAGACCTGCCAAGTCCCTGCGAGTCACAGACACTAAGACTCCCTCACACCTCTGTACTTTTCACTTCTGTCCACACCACTGGTATTTTCCAAGGACATGAGAATTATGAGTGTAAGGTCCTCAGTGGAAAACAATAGAAAGCAGTATAATGTCATTCTGTAGCAGATGTAATTTAAATTTTTTCTCAACAAAATTATTGATTGTTATAAATCTCGATCTTTCTAAGTCATTTAGAAATATTTTTATTACCAGAGATATAGAGGGTTTTGCTGTGTAAAAAGTGAATTTTATATGATCCCACTGACAGCCAAATATAGAGGCAGAAATATAGTTAATTAACTTGTTAAAAAAAAGTTTAGTAGGTATATCACCCCTTTCTATTTTTCCTAACATAACCCTGACATTTTTATTCCAATCCTGAGATTTGAACCCAGGTGATTTGCTTTGACTTACCTTTTTTGTCTTTTTTGTTTGTTTGTTTTTTATTTTGAGACAAGGTCTCACTAAACTACCGAGTTGCCCAGGTTGGGCTCAAACTTATGTTCCCCCTGCGACAGCCTCCCAGAGAGCTGTAATTTCAGATGTGCACCACCACACCAACTCAAATATGACTTTAAATAAGAGAATCTGCTATACATATAGCACTAAGAAGGTCCCCTTTTGCTAACAGTGCCACAGAGTGACTTGATGTCAACATGTATCGCGTCACAGAGTTTGCTTCACTGAGAGATAACTGTTGTTGTGGTTCAGTGCGAGACTGTCTCCCCAAGGCTGCACCTCCTTTGCTGGCTCCTTGGCGCTCTCACTTCTGGCTGCCCTGACCGCAGCAGCTTTCCTCTGCCACGTCTCTCTGCCACTCTGTTATTGGCTCTGGAGCCACCACTCAAGGGCTGAAAACATGAACCAAAAGAAATCTCTAAGTTGTTGGTGTTGGGTGCTGTTTCTCAGTGTGGACTAAAATAATTCCCATGCCATGAAAATCAGCATTTAAAAATGTGCATTTATCAATCTCCCTCATGAACATAGATGCCAAAATCCTCAAGAAAATCCTAGCAAATAAAATACAGCAAATCATCAAGAAGATCATACACCATGACCAGGTAGGA
>NDGM011245012.1:291-18857 GCA_002564305.1 Octomys mimax
CTCATAGTGATCTGCCTGTTTACAGCCTCCCAAGTGCTGGCATTAGAGGCATGCACCACCACACCCAGTCTCAATTGTCTTCTCAGGGTGCCTGGGGGCGGAGCTGGCCTGGCAGGCCCAGGGATCAAACCCCCAGCCTGTGTGCCTGCTTACAGGCGCTTTAATCTGCTGACCTATCTGGCTGGCCCAAGACACTATTATATACATTAGCTCAATATTAGGAGGCAAGACCAGTGATTGATATTGTACCAATTTGCATATACAAAGAGTGAGATTAAGATTGCTAAGAAATTGCTCAGCTCTTATGCAACTGGCATGATTGATGTAAGAGTCAAACCTGTGTCTCCTGACTTGAAATCGCCCCTCGTTTCATCTCAGTCTTGCATTTAGAATGTTCTCCTGCAGACTTCAAGTGCTCAATAAAACACAAGCAGTCAGCATACCAACTCTAGTGATACGCAGCATGCTGCAAATTTCAACAACAATCTTACCTGTTGCTCAACTACAGATTGCAAGTGAAGGTGAAATAGTGTTAATCTGCATGTAATTATTTAACTTACTGATCACCTGCGTTTTGGCAGGCAAGATGGACTGCCACCTTTACGATAATCAGCTAATAAATCCTCATGATTGTTACACTTTTATGCAGAGCACTAATCTGGACAAATTGGCCGCTGACAGCTGTGGTAAACTGCCAAGAATTGAATGCTGTCAGAGAACAAGTTGTTTTTATGAATGTGTAGAATAAGTAAATCTTGAGCCATGTAATTTTATTCAGTTGGAGTTATTTGCAATCCAATATAGCAAGATGTATATCATTATTTATTAGTGTGCAGAATGCTTGTTTATCTTTAAAGTGGCATTGATTTGGAGTCCATATATTTTAGGTTGGTGAATTGCTACTGGCTTTATTTGCTTTGTTATCGGGACTTACGTGTGGGTAGTGCCCAGCACGACACCGTGTTGCAAACATAAGCTTCAGTACAGAGTTTAATTTCAACAAAAATTTTATTGAGATATGATTTTTAAAAAACCCTCAAAAATAGCAAGTTCTGAGTGAATAACAAGTGCTTTCCCATTCTGCAGCCATAAAAATAAATCAATGACTGTATGTAAGTCTAAGGGAAGACAATGTGGGTATCTCGGTGTACACATATGTGTTTGGGGTTAGTGTGGTAAATGATGAAAACAGCCCTTGATGAACCTAATATTCTTTTAGGGTTGTAGGTCAGCACTTCAAAGAATTTGACACTTGATGAATTCTGGTTTGGAACCTTTTTCATTTGTGGCACCAAAACCAACAATGGTTCTTTGGTTTCCTGCATAAATAAGACCAAAAGCGATCCTGTTGCATTATCAATGTCAAAGCACAAAGACAGCTACCAGAAAACTCTAAGCCAGAAGAGTTTTGTTTATAAAATTATTCTATTTTTTGCTATTTTTCTCACTAATGACTGAATGGAATAGTTCATTAGGAAGATTGGTAATATTTACATAAAGAACAGAAAGTGTCATTGATTTTTTCTCTTGGCTTTTTATAAATCCGACCTAACCCAGATATATTTTAATTCTTTTTTTCATGAGTTGCTATTGTTTCTTCTGAGCATTTTCTCACCAAATGTATACTCATTGCAGTGTTTTTAAATGGGCAGGGTTTCCAAGATAATCTCTGTGCACCTCCGAGCTACCCACAGAGGCTGTGTAGCACGCTTTCAAATCAGTGCACAGGGAATGGAAGGAGGGACCTCAGGTGTGCTCTGACGCGACACCTCCCCAGAGAGAATTGAACAGTGGCAGATCCCGATGACAGAAGTGCAGTGACAGAAATCATATTTAGCAGCATCAGAGACAGTTGTAAGACTTCACGATCATGAATTTAAAAGCTCTCACATTTATATGTTGAACCCTTTAAAATGTAAGCATTCTACAGAGTCACATGTTATATTGATTTATAAGATTTTATAACGTATCAGCAATCTCAATGTAAAGTAGTAGTCACATATTAAGAAATTCAAACAGCTGCCTAGAGGCAATTGTCTGTCTCTTCCTAGGCTTCATTTTTTTTGGAGATGAACCTTTAATTACAATTTAAAGAGAAGAAATGTTTATAAACTTATAAATAAACCCAAAACATATAGAATTGTTTTGCAGTTAAGTTTCCTCTAAATGAGGATTCTGAATTGCAAATCTGCTATAGGTGATTCAAAAAGAAAAAAAAAATACATTGTATTTTAATATGTAATTGTCTTAAAAGTTATTGAGTATTGTTAAACTTTTCTCTTCCATTTATGAGACATTCTTCACATGGTTTTCCGTGGCCACCTGCAGAGGATAAGGTCTTTCTCTTTAGAGTCCGAAGATGGAAGTCTAATTGGAAATCAGAACGGATCTGCCAATCTACTAGCCGCAGCTCTTTGTTGCCATAAACCTTTGATGGAGGATTTCCCAGGATGAGGTTGCAAATGGTAGCCCTTGTCATCTTGGTGTTCTGGAAAGAGCCAAGGATGCGAACTTTCACGTCGGCCAAAACTATTCACATCCATGTCGCATTCTTTACGGCAAATTTGTTTTTTTCTCCTTTGCCAGTGGTTCTTCCTATTGTCCTTGGCAGGTGGTCTCCCGTTAGAGGCTTACCAGCTGTAATTTCAAAAGACTCTAGAAAGAGGTCATCTAACCTGCTAAGGGCAAGTGCATCTTCCACCTGAAGTCCAAGAACGAAGGCCTTTGCAGAATCAGCTGCTTTTGTCAGAGCACTAGCATCCTTGGTTTCTTCCCGAGTCCTGATTTCTACATTTCTTGATTTCAAGTGAAAGCATATCTGGAGTCCCAAATGTCCCACCACAGGAGTAAATATCTTCATCCAGTTCTCTTTTAATGGAGTGTGTCTGTTAGCTACAACTGGAGCTTCCCGCTCAGTGCTCCATCCCCGGCGAGGGGCGGGAAGATCGGCCTCCTGGCCAGCTGGGCCTCCTCCGTGTCCATCTTCTCTGCACCCATGTGGCCCGCGGCTCCCCTCCCCCCTTCAGACAATTGCTTGGACTTCAGTTTCTTCGCCCACCGGGCACCATTTCGGGTGACCTGGGTGAACCCTTCCTTGGTGCCCGCATTCTGTATCTCCCTGTCAGCCACCTCCAGACCCAGAAAGCCCTAGACTTCATTTTTATGTTTTTTGTTTTTCTATTTTTTATTTGTATTAGTATATGATGATTATATTCTTCATGGGAGTTGACACTAGGACATAACACATCTTCATTCTTTTTACTTTCTGCCCCTCTACTAAGGAGAGCTTCAATGTCATTCACTAGTACTTTAAGGCATAAAATATGCTTAGAATTTCATCATTAATGAGGCACAGTGTACATTTCTATTGCAAATATTCTTGGTGGCAATTCTGGATTGTTTTGGCTGGATGCTTGCGAGATCTGACTGTACCACCAATGGTTTGTGAATCAACGTGCGGCTGACACAGAACTCAGAGAGAAGTGTCAGCTCGGCAGATTCTTGTTTATCATTGCAGTTCACTTGTGCATGTTCAATTAGCATTATCTTCAATCCACAGTTCTTTTACTGGGATCTCTTAAAGCCAATTGACCATTTCGCGAGGATTAGTTTAGTTAAAACTAGATGATATAATCCGTAAATCCACTTAACAGGGCGTGCGGGAGCTGCAATTTAGTGAGCGTGGAAGGCATCTCTGTCAATCCTTGGTGCTTTGTGACTCCTGCTTGCTCTCCTAGGGATCAGCCGTGGGCCCCAGGGTGTGGGCCGCCTGCATCAGTGTGAATGTTCACTATCATTACACGAGAAGTGATTCCAGCTAGCTTCAAAATCTACTTCCCAAGGCTCAGGGGACTGTCTTCTATATACTCAGAGCACTTTTCACAAGACTCTTAATCTGGGAAGAAATATGATGAGTCACTGGGTCAGAGACGGTCGATAGAAAGGTGGGGGAGAAGGGGGAAAAAGTTACAAAAACTAAAAATTTTCTCCTTCAGCTCTTATGAGAAAATGTCACTTAATAAAAGGCAACTAATATTTTTTCAAGTAGCTAAGTAATCCAAATACATATATAAAAATGTATATCTTTAAGTGCAAGCAAAATTGAGTTCTGATAATGACCTCAGGGAACATGGTTCAAGCTCCTACTATCACTTAATTTCCTTGGCTCTCAATTTCCCTATCTGTAGAATAAGTCAAAGGCATTTTGAAATCTCCCCTTTATTTTAAGCCTGTCTTGGTTATTCTACTGATTCATTAAATAATTGCTGAGTTGGGTTGGATGTAGATAGTTTAAAACTTTTAGCATCAAAGTAAGGAAATGTGATGTAACCATATTGGTACAATTTAGGCACATAAAATGATCATGCTCATCATAGGGGACTGTGTCTGCATGTAACACACCTTGATTTGACTTTTTCCCCTCTGATTCCCCTTTCTTCCCTTCAACCCCTCTACCCTCCTTAGTTACAAAGCTTGTTTTCATTTTATCCTTCTTTTTAGCACTTTCTCTTTTCCCTTCCTTTTCTTCCCCCTCCCCTCTCCCTAGTTCCTTTCCTTTTGAATAATTCTTCTCATTTCACTGTGTCTCTTGTATGATTTGGCTCTTAGTTATGCTTTCAGTTGCTCTCACTGGTGAGACAATGCAATATGTACATATGTTCATTTTATTTCACTTAAGAATATGATCTGAAGTTTCATCCATTTAGCAAGAAATGTCTCAAGTTTATCCTTCTTTATGGAAGCATAATGCCCTACTGTATAAAACAACTACATCATTTTTATCCATTCCTCCGTTTATGGGCATTTGGGTTGGTTCCAAGATGTAGCTGTGACAGATCATGCTGCTATAAACATGTGTGCACATATATCGCTATAGAATGATGTTTTTAATTATTTTGGGAAAGTATCAAGAAGGGAACTAGTGAGTCAAATGTAACCTCTAGTTTTAGTTTTTAGAGGAATCTCTGCACTGATTTCCAAAGTAGTTATACCAGTCTATACTCCCACCAACAGTGGAGAAGTGTTCCTCTTTCCCTACAGGCCAGTGAGCATTTATTTATTTGTTATAATAGCCATTCCTCCTAGAGTGAAATGGAATCTCAGTGTTGTTTTAACTTACATATCTCAAAAGACTAGTGGCATGAACGTTTTTTCATATATTTACTTGACATTTGTACTTCATCTGAGAAGTGTGTATTCATCTCGGATGCCAATTTTTGGATGGAGTCTTCAAATTTAGGTGATCTGAGGAGATCAAAGAGGCTATCAGAAAATGGGAAGATATCCTGTGCTCTTGGGTAAGAATAACCAACCTACTGAAAATACCATACTCCCAAAATTGCTATACAGATGTAATACAATCCCAGTCAAAATGCCTGCCTCATGGGATTAGAGAAAACAATACTAAAATTCATTTCTAGCCAGAAAAACCTAGAGTAGCAAAGGCAATTCTGGGCAACAAAGGTGAGGTAGATGGTATCACAGTCCCTGACTGGTAATTATACTACAATGCTACTGCGATAAAATCAGCCTGGTACTGGAAAAAAAAAATCCCAGGCCAGAGGATCAATGGAACAGATTAGAAGATATATAAACAATTCCAAACACATCCATGTTATCTTTTCTTTTCCATGTTATCTTTGACAAAGGAGCCAAACATGTTCACAGGAAAAAAAAAAGATTACCTCTTTAATAAATGGTGTTGGAAAAACTGACTATGCACATTCTGAAGAGTAAAACTAAACCCATGTCTATCACCATGCACTAAACTAAAATCAGAATGGTTCAGAGATCTTCATATTAAAACAGAACACTAAATCTAATAAAAGAGAAAATAGCTAGAAGTCATGAAGACATATGTATAGGCAAATACTTCATGAATACAACCCAGATTGCATGAGAAATAGTACAAAAAACAAACAAATGGGATCCTATCTTAATAAAAAGCTTTTGCATAGCAAAAGAAATCGAGGCAGTGGAAAAAGACAACCCACAGGATAGGAAAAAATTTTTAGCCAGTTGTCCTTCAGACAAAAGACTACTATCTAGAGTATATAAAGAATTGAAAAAACTCTAAGTATGTTGTTATGCTATTTTGAGCTCTTTTAACTATAAAAGAGGTCTAGTTCTTTAAAATCTAAGTTCGCTAAATGAGGAAAGCTGCTTAAGCTCTATTAAAATTTAAGGGCTCTGGCCATGTATTTGGAAGCCAAATAACATGTTGTTATTTTGTGATTGTTCTGGAAATAATGATCTGAAAAACTAGAAGGTTTAGAAGGGGCTGAATTTCCCTAAATCTAACAGAAGATCTTACACAAAGCTATTTAATAAGTACTGCAGCCAGGCTTGGTGGTGCACACCTGTAATCCTAGCAGTCTGGAAGACTGAGGCAGAAGGATCACAGGTTCAATCCCCATCTAGGCAACTTAGCAAGACCCGGTCTCAAAAATTAAAAGGGTGCTAGGGGTGTAGCTCAGTGTGAAGGCCTTCCAAAAAAGAAAATTTGTCAACCAATGAATAAGCGTTGGGAAATACAGCCTGCTGTCTCTGCAGACAATAGAGCAATGTAGACACAGAAGACGGAGGACCTTAGCGCTGGCACAATCATTAGTACCTCTCTGACAGCCCCCATTTGTCTGTGAGTACTTTAATCCTCACAAAGCACCACCAACAATCAGGTCTTGTGCTAGGTGCTGGGAATAAGTTGGCCTTGCCCTCAAGATGCTTCACAATACTGGAAAAGAGAGCTGAAGGTTATTTTGATGACAATTAGTAAAAATTAGCCAAGCAAAGATAGAGAGAGAGAGAGAGATGTTGAGAGCTGCTAACCCTAAAAGTCAATCATATGTGAGAGGACAAGATGAAGCTTCATTTCCTAAAACAGTCAAGTTACCTCAGTCTTAAAAAAAAAAAGAAAATCCTGCCTAGACATTGGGGGCTATTAGTTGCTAGGCAACCTTGTGTCTTACAACTTTACAAAGGTATAAATAAAGGCCCTTACTGTTGTCCAGGGGTCCTTTCACCAACAAGGCAGACAGGCTACCACCTCACCCAGCTCTTTTCTTCCTGTCTATCTCTTCCTCGTTCTTGCCACAGTTGCTCCCCAGGGTAGAGCAGATCACACCAAGATACCAACAGATTCCTACAGATGGATGGATAGACAGACAGACAGACAGACAGACATATTACCTCAGGCAGAGGATGCCCATCCAAACCTATTGAAACAAGTGAGTTTCACATAGATCCTGAGTAGATTATAAGCCATCCGAATGACAGGTACAAATGCATGAGAAAGTGACATACAAATCAGTGATAGCTTGTGGAGGGCACTGTTGCCTGCCTAAAGATATTACATGGATGTCAGAAAACCAGGGAAAAGACATGGTCAGGTGTGTGTCCTCAACATCCATCGCTATAAAGGGCAAACTGTGCCATTTGGGGGGGGATTGTTTTCTTTTTGATACCAGGAATTGAATTTAGGACCTTGCACTTTTCAGACAGGCTCTGTGCAGCTGAGCTATATCCCCAGCCCTGTGTCCATGGTTTTTGCCTTAGCTAGGTTCTTTTGAGATAGAATTCCAGACAACAATTAGGTGCTGATAATTTATTGAGAGATACAGTCCAAGATAGTGAGAGTGTGAGACAAATACCTCCAGGCAGGGAAGACTAGAGAGCAGTAGAAGATCATGGGTTACTAGGCTGGTCATCGTTTCCTGTTTCAGAGATACAAATGTAGTTTAGCAGGGCACCTACTTGGACAGCAGTCAGGTAAAACAGAATCATGTTTTAGAATAGCCCACAAGAAGGGAGATACATGAGAAGCTACCTTCTCATCTCCATCCCACTGGTCCAAGCTAACCCACCTGGAGACCACCTCTGCACTATTCACCCAGCCTCCTTGGCTGTTGATCTGGACACTGGATCTCATTGCCACAGTGTGGTTTTTGCATCCCAAAGCTAGAAACTCCAGGCAAGTGGTGCTTGGCCTAAATGCATGGCAGTAGCCCATTTGGTTAAGGGAAAGAAGAGCAGGAGGCCCAGAGAACCCCACAGCCACAGCACCAGCTTCGAGGGCCCAGGAAATCTGGCGCCTGGAGAATCAAGGGAGGTGGTACCTCAGAGGTGTCACATAAGCTTCCATACCACATGAGTGGAGCCTGCAACGTAAAACAGATATAAGAGGAGTTATTCTTTCATGAAAGAAGAAAATCTACAGCTCCCTTATGCACACTCCCTCACATGGTAAATTTATAGGTATAACCAGTGTTCCTGGCAATGCAATCTGAGAGTAGATTAGATTAGGTTAGATTAGATTAGATTGCTTCTTACACCTACAGATTTCTTCAGTAATACATCTGAGGAATAATATTTCACTGTCTATAAGATAAACTTCTTCTTTTGGGCTTTTGGTTTGTGAATTGTAAAGAAAGGGGTAGCACATGTAAACATGGAGAGGTTTAAAACAAATCATGGGATTTGGGATTTTTGAAACTTTAAAGTTCATCTAGTTCAATTAACTTATAATTGCAGATGAGAAAAGTAAAATTCAAGAGGATGAGTTGCCTTGAAAAGGTCATACAACTAATTAGTGAAAAATGAAGGGCTAGAACCAAGGGAATCTGACTCCAGGCTCTTCCCTCTGTAAACGTATTTTTGGAGTTTATAAGTGTGTGTCTGTGGTTTTTGAATTTTGTGTTTTCATTGAAATAACAATATAAAACCATCCCTATGCTAGAACTGAACTATCAGATGACCACATAGTACTTCCACATCTGGAATAGAGTGAATCCTTTCTTTGTGCTGGACTGAGCCGAGCAAGTGAGCCGAGGAGAGGAGAGGAATTCTGTCCCCCGGCAATGAGGGACATGTTTTCACCACAGTAGACTGTGTCTCAGATGTTCTGTCCTTGAATATTTGCTTTTTCTCCACCTACCTCAAGCCATAATTTGGTTCCATGCCCATCGCTAAAGCAGTAATGCAAACCTTATCCTCATGTGAACAGTTGGCTTAATTGTAGGTCAGTTGAAAATGTCATTTTATTCCTGCGGAGAGTTATTAGATAAATTGGGGGTCTGTACAAACTCAACTAGAAGCTTGGTGTTACCAGTTTCTTATCCAGCATACTTCTGTAAACAATACTTTCTACATTAGAATTATTGAAGTCAAAATTCTTAAACACTAAAGACGGGACAAGAGCTGTGATTTAGTTTTTTATTGGTTCAGGTTAGTGGAATGGAATAATGAGATTTATTTTAGTACATTGGTACATGCATAGCACACATTTTGATTATTTTCATCCCATTACATTTTCATCTTCTTCCTTTTCCACCCTCTCCCCATTTCTATGTGTATATTCAAAATGAAAATTGTACTTATTGTGGAAAAGTATTATACTCCCTGTAAATTTATATTGCTCATTTAAGTTTCACTAGGTTCACAATTCTTAAAGCTTAAGTTAGGAAACTTTCTTAGTTACCTTGCAGGAACATAGCTAATAGCCTGCTTCATCTATGTGTATATCTAAAGCATTCTGGTAAAAACAACACAATTCTACATTTGCAAATTGAGATTTTTTTTTTTCCTGTCAAAACCACATTTAGATATTAGACCCTTTGAGAACTGCTACTAACAATGTAACTTCCTCCAAGGTGGAAGGTCATCTAATGACAACTGGGGTGAGGAAAAGCTTACTTGGGATTCCCGATTGGAGGGATCCAGTTCTGACGCTGCTGACAACTGTGTATGTCCATGAAGTCAGGAAACTCCCGGGCCCCCAACGTTTTCATTGGCAAATTGAAGATGGCAGGGATCCCAACTTCTTATGCCTATCCAAACCAGGCAGAGTAATTGGGTGAGATATGGTGGCTGTGACTACCGGGCAGCATGGGGGACAGTGCTTACCTCAGAGAACATTTGTTCTGTACATAAAATGATTGTATCTAGAGTCCAAAGTTTTCTTCAGCACTATAAGCAAAAAGCAACCAATCTGTAGATCAGATTCTGTCTGAAAGCATTGGCGATGCCTGCAGCAAATCATTCTGAGCACACTTTGCCTACCACTGGAGTAGGCTGTGACCAGGGGGCGGGAAGAAGGAATCTTCTGGAAGGAGTCAGGGCATGGCAGTGTGTCAGAGTGCCACAGCATCCTGTGAAAGAATAAGTGAGGAATGGCCTGGGAAATATGTGGGCAAAGTGGGTGGAGATGAAAAAGAAAAAGAAAACAGGGGGAGCGGAAGCCCCTTCCAGCTCCCCACTGTCTCCCCACCTCACCCCAGGTACTGGTGTATTCCCATCCTGTCCAGTCCTCTAGTAGCATACGCCTGCTGTAAGCCCAGTAGCCATTTGCTTCTGACAAGGACGGGCCAGGCCTTGTGCCTGGGGCTGGAGAGACCTACAAAACCATATTCACGTTTCCTTTCCATTAGGAAATCCTCAGAAGTGGCTGGTGTTCACTACTGTGCTTTTTTTGCTCTCAATTTTTACCAGGTGTTCTTGATAAGAAGTCACTTCTTGTTACTGTTAGAGTATTAGGTAAGGCATTTCATATGTGTTTTCACTACTGAGCATTTAAAAAGACAGTGTGAGAGCAGGCCGAGATGGCTGTGGTGTGGGCAGAAACCGGGAGGTCCTGGAAGTACACCCCTACCTGGAGAAAGTTTTCCAAGAAACTCTTACCTCTCCCGGCCTTGGTCACAGTTAGCCGTGAGCACATGGACCTCCTGCTGCTCACCGGTGGTTACGTTAGGTCTTCACCTCTCCACCAACATTCTCGCCTTGTTTGGATCCAGTTGCCACCATGGCTCCCTGGAAGTCAAAAGAAACTTAAGCTTTAGTTCAGCGAACCCCAGCTTCAGGCTGTGGGGCCCAGTGCATGACAATAGAGAGGCAGAGGAATGAAAAGGGAGAAAATGTAGTCCAGCCCTGAACGTAGGGCATCCCGCTGCCTTATTTATGTACGATAGTTATGCTGATTGTTGTAATAGGCCATTTTGTGTGTCAAATGCTTTTATTCACATCTGTCACCCTTCTCTGAGGTGGTTAGTCCTTTCAAGATCAATTGACTATGCCTTTTCTTCCTTCCCTCCTTCCTTCTTTCCTTCCTTCCTTTGTATATAGTTCTAGGAACTGAACCCAGGACCTTTGCACTGAGCTATGTCTCCAAACCCTTTGTTTTTTTTTTTTTTTTATTTTTGAGACAGTGTTCCCATAAGTTGGTAAATTTCCCAGGCTAGGCTCCAACTTGACATCTTCCTGCCTCAGTCCCTCAGAACACAGAGATCCCCAGCATGTGTCAGCACACCTGACTACCAGTTAACATTTTTATGAAAATGCTTCAAAAGGTTTTTAGCTTGAGAGTAACAGATGGAATGAAACCACTGTGAGGATATAACATGTGGACCATATTTTTTTTTCAGGGCATCTGTGGTTTTTACTTAGATTTCCTGCATACTGACTCAACTGGCATAGTTTTCAAAGCATAACACTGTGATATCACCATTGTATATATTTTATTTTCTGCTTAATGAACATGAGTGAAGAGGAATACCCATTGTTTAAAAAATGACACAAAAATTCAGACCCTTGGTATTTTGCCTCTTTAGACCCTGCCCATAAATCTTTCTACAAGCCACTTTCTCTGTTTTAGTTCCTTAGGCCACCTGAGAACAGGAAGTCATGCTGCTTTATGAATATGGGGACAGTGACTAATAACTAAATTTTAGATTGATGCTCTTTGTATCTTACAGAAAATATGCAAATACAAAACTAATCATGTCCGGATGCTGTGAAGAATGTCACTGAAATAAGACATATTCTACTGGTGGCCCAAGTACTATTAGTATTGATTCATTTTTCACACAGCTCTGGGAAGCCCACCCTTCGGCTGTTTGGTGCAGTACAATCACCACACTGGTTGATTGAAAACATTTGTTCCTAGGTGTCAGGTTGACCTGTCGGCCCTCAGTAGGGAGCAGACACACAAGTTGGAGTTGCAGCTGGAAGAAGGTGAGGGACACCTGGTGCTGCTTGTCACTCTGACCGCCTCGGCCACCGTCAGCATCTCTGACCTCTCCGCCAACTCCCTGGAAGACCAGAAGGAACGCGAGGAGATACTAAAGAGATATGTACGTACGCACTGCTCCTTCCAGAGTCCATGTGACAAGGCGGGGTTACAGACAATGTACTGGGGCACAGATGTACTTCTGAGGAGCTGTCTGATGGAGGACTGGGTCGCTCCAACCTCACGGCAGCTCTGGCATCTCCAGCCAGTGTCTCCACCCTTGGTCTTCTCCAGAGCCAGGCACAGAGTAAGCTCTGGAACTTGGATTCCACTCAGTGAATTTGTCCTGCAGGGAAACTTCCCTTAAGGAAAGTCAAGTTTACACAGCATTGCTTTGAAATTGTTTCTCTGTACTCTGTATTTGCAATTAAGATGTCTTTGTCTTTCCAAGTTCCAGGTGGGGTTAATGACACATTAATTAGAAGTGTTGCATTCGAAAATATTCACAGAAGTGAATTTTATTTTTAACTCTTCAAAAAAAAAAAAAAGCTTCACTTCATTTCTTTAATTTAAACATTGAATGTAAAATGTAATTACAAGGAACCCTCCTTCCTTTGAATTGACCATGGAAGAGGTAGAATAGAGTCCTTATTTTACCAAATCCGATTATTTAAGACCAGATCTTCCCTTTTTCCCAGCATCCTCTCACAGTATCTTTCTTACTGTGTAGTTTTCTTGAATCAACAGAGAGGGGAGCTCTTACTCCACCACTTTCTCTCCATGGAGGCCTGGAAAAGTAAATGCCTCAGTACCCAGGAAGCTGGAGAAAAAAGCTTTTCCACTTAAAATCACAAAGCTTGTATTGTACAACGCTGCCAGGTGTTTAGAAGACTTCTCCAGACACTCAGCCATGAAACTAAGCTCTGACTAACAAAGAATAGCTTCTTTTTTTTTTTTTTAAATATTCCTATTTGCTGAGTGACATCCTTTCAATAACTGAATTTAATAAAGATGTACCTTATCGGGCTGTGCAGATAACATGAAGTGCTGGTATTAATGCTCTACAATATTCTTCAAACAGATTAGCAGGATGTGCGCTTCAGCAAATTTATTCTAGCTATCTGCACTGAATCAGCTGTGTGCTAATGCTTGTACAACTCATTGCCAGTGGTGTTATCATAAACAGTTTAATAGAGGTGACTTAGTAAGGCTAAAGAGTATACATTTTTAAACCACCTAAGAGCTCAAGGTATTGTGGTGTCTTCTAATATGTGATTGCAATTATGAAAATTATTTCACATTTTGTTGCCCACCAAAATGTACTCTCCTATTACCAGAAGTAAGCCCTACAAATTAAAACTATTGTAAAGGAATTAATTTCTATATCAATATAAAATTTCTTTTAGGTATTATAATGCTATAGTTAATGGATTACTATTTGATATTATCCCATATATGAAGATACTGCTGCCTGGGTAATTAGAAATGATCCATCTATTATTGATTTTTTTTTCTAGATAGGCTTCCTGAATTGAGCATGACCATCCAGAATTTGAGTATCTGCTCTTTCACCTTGTTTCAAGCATTAGTTGTCTCAATAATATCCAAAATAGTATGAGGATGTCCCAGCTAATGTTCACATTATATTACACTCAATATATTAAAAGTGAACCAGGATTAAATAGACTTTTCATAGTCCTGAATTCCTAGCGCAGGCTTGCACCTCCCTCTAGAGACATGTTGGTGAGAAACGATGATACGCAGGATAACTCGTGTGTCATAATTACAGCAAGACCAGGACAAAGAGCTATATCTTAGGACTTCACAGTGTTTCCTTTTCATTATCCAGATTATGAAATGAATGAATACCACATCGTAGCCAAACTATCCCTTGTTTGGGTAAACGTAAAGGAGACGACATATTTGAAAAATCATTTCCATGTTTTCCTGTAAGAACATGTCTATTTTCAAAATTGACATTCAAGTCGAGGACTGGATGTGGAACTGATCTTGGCTAGAAAAGTAGATGGCTCACCTCTACTCTGCTGCGACGCAGCCCTGAACAGCCTCTCCGATGCTGCTGTGTAGCTGCTCGCTGCTAAACATAAGAGGGCTGCAAATTAAGCAGACTTTCCTGTGTGAGCCATTATTTGATCACCACATTCTGAAAAGATGGCTAATTCCATTTTTTCTTTTTCTTTCTTTTTTTTCTTCTTTTAGGGGAGGGAAGGAGGGAAGGTCAATAGGGGGCGGGTAGTAATGGGTAGTAGACCAAGAGCGATTGTATGACCTTTTCAGAACGGGTATGCTGAACCCTTGCTCCCCCTTGTCACAGTTTAAAAACCAGAGGAGCTAGTTTAGAGAAGAAGTTGTTAGCATTCCATTTTTATTATGACATTTCACAGTCATCTGATTTAATGTCCCTTGACCGGATTGTCCACCGTGAGACGATGGGCTTGAAATGTTATTTGGAGCATTGATAAAAGGTGAGCAGTTCTAAGATGACAGCGAGTCATAAGGCTGGTGGTGTGACATTAATTTTCTCCATAACAGAGATGGAATAAGACGTCACGGTGACAAGCTGTCAATCAGCTCTGGCCCCTCGGAGCATCTCGGTGCCATAGGATGGGGTATTGCCTCGCCCGTAATAGAGCTGAACTACGCTGCTCTCCCTGACAGCTGCTGCAGCCATAGAGAAAATATATTATACAGCCTTTCATTAAAAAAATAAAGAGGACTCCTCTCCAGAGCATTTCAATCTTTTCCCATCTATTGAGGGCTGAAAGGATTCATAGCAAATCATAGATTCCTCTGCTATGGAAATTTCTGGCTTCAGAAGCCGTACGGGTTTTGTGGCCTCCTAAAATAACTCTAAACAACGAGGCAGAAATAGCTCTCGTTGAAGCATTCCTTAAATTTATATTTTAAACAGATATGTTTATTCACTTTTGGGAGTTCTTATTATAATCTGTGTGCCACTGGTCTAAATATTCGAAATTTTCTATAAATTACCAAGTGTCAGCTGTCCTGGAGAACAATTATGACCTCCTCACACACCCCAACAGAAAGTGGCGCTGTAGACCTGAAGCCCCAGAGGGCCATGCATTCTGTAGGCTTACAGAGCACGGGGATTGCAGAGCCCAGCACCGATGATGTTTGTGTGGATCGCCTTGAAACTTGGTGCAGATTACTCCTGAAATTTAAAGTACTAAACCTTTGATAAAACTACTCTCCATCATTCCTGTAGGGAACTTACCTGTCTTATGATGTTGGGTAACCTGCGCCGCAGGAAGCTGCCCAACCTCAGTTGGCACTCTAGGCATACAGCATGCCTACCAGCCTCAGAATTGCAATACTGTTGTCTAAAGCCCTTGTCCTGAAGTCCTTAACTGATGGGAATTTAAATGAAGAAAGAAATGCATCTTCTAAACCTGTCATCTGGGTATTTAAAACAGATTTTTGGTGATAAACAACTGTTTAAAGACAATTAAAGATTAAGAGTTAATCCTGTGCTAAACACTGTCTTTAAAAAGTGAGACTCTGATTGCACACATCCCAGCATTTCATTTGCTGACTGTCCCAAGGTCAGAGCCTGAGTGTAAGCAGTACTACTCAGAGGGGGCTGATACAGTTCCTAGTGCAGGCCGCTTTGGCCTCTGGGGATGCTGACATTAGTTATATAAGGCAGGAAATGCTTTTCACTCCAGTTAAAATGTTACACTTTAATGCGCAACTTGGCCAAGCAAAAGTTATGATCCCTGATCAGAAAACATTTCTGCAGATGATGACAGAGAAATGCCTTCAAGTTTTGAATGCAAGTGCTGACTTCTCCAGAGGAAACCCACTCTGAAGAGTAGACACACAGAGGCATTCCAGTGCTCTAGAATGCCTTTTTCCCTCTCAACCGTTTGTGCCCATTAGTTAGACTTGTGCTGTCATGTCTTTCAGCTCTGTGCTCATTATAATGGCACCAGCATTTATTTATAAAATGAAATCATTTCATTTTTTTTCCAGTGTTGAAGATTAAACCAAGGGCCAATGTATTCAAGGCAGGTATTCCACCATAAGGTTACCCCATAGCCCCGAAGTTAAATATTTTTATCATTTGCTGCTTCTTTCAAACTTTTCATCCTTCTTATGGGTACCATAATAGCAAATTAAACAATAAATTTAAGAAAAAGTTCTACTTTTGGATTTACTTTTAGTCATCAATTTGCCTTATTTTAAAATATTATACGTGTCTTTTCTCTAAAGGAGTAATAACATACATATGGGTTGGTTTCTTTTTAATGTGTTTTGTACAGGTATGTGCCACCATGCCTGGCCTTGGTGGCCAGCTCATTGTGCCCTGGCTGGACAGGCATGGCATGCACTACTGGGGATGGAGCCCAGGTCCCTACGCTTGCCTAGGCAGGTGTTAAGACTGCTAGGCTATCTCTGTGGCTCAACAGACATATCTTTTGATTAAATATCAGCAGCGTCTTTAGGTCATTTAGCCCTCATCAGGTACATGCAATTTCCAAAATTCACCAAGGAGAAAATAGCAGAAAAAAATAATGGCAGTACTTTAAGGTTGATTTTTGTACTCACGCCCCCCACCCAGCTGAAGAGTCCAAAGGCTTCAGAGCCAATACTGAGAATCACTGGTTTCCAAATCACATAGAGGTGAAAGGTTTCTTGGAACGACTTAGTAATGGCCTTGAAAGAAGAAAGTAGACACCACTACTCTGTACCCTTACATTGACCAAGTATTGGTAATTATTTATAGGACGTAAATGTAGTATTTTTAGTCTTTCAGAATTTCTTACATAGCAAAAATTATCTATGTAATTATGCATGTAGGTATGTGTGTGTGTGAGTGTGTGTGTGTGTGTGTGTGTGTGTACATCTATGATGGTGGAAGGGTAATTTGTACTAGTTAAATACATGTACCCTTTTGACCCCATGAGGTAACATCCTGAGGAAAGTCATAAAAATGTTTCTCAGCATACTTTTTGAGAATTTTAAGAATTTTCTTTCCTAATTCCAATGCTGGGGTCTTTCAGAGTCCACTTCGGATATTTCACAACTTAAAAGACGTGGGATTTCTCCAGGTGAAAGTCATCAGGGCAGAAGGGTTGATGGCTGCTGATGTCACAGGTGAGGAATGATGTTGTTTCCCACTGCACCTATCAAGCAATACGCAAGCTCTAGGGCTAGTTGGACCCATGCTTTACCTAAGTGGATCGTCAAGTAGGTAGCTTACATACAAACATTTGGGTTTGATGTCAACAACGATTGGTGAACTCTAACTTTTATACCAGTTCTGCTTTTTAAAATGTAGGATGATATGTTGAAGATAAATAATGAAGAGCAAAATATCTTCTAAATTGTTGGAACCCACAAAATCTAATCAGTGTAGTGGGAGTAATTTTTCCAGGTATTGTCATTTTGGCATATTGAAGCAATGCTGAATTGTCTTCTCTCAGACAGTATCAGCTTCGTTGGCAGCATAAACTCCTACAGTATGAGCATGCATGAAATCTACTGCATGGTTCATTGAAAAGCTTAGATGCACAGTGATCAGTAACTAGTGTGAACTATTGCAATTGGAGTCACTGCTCCAATTACATAATTGTTCAAATTGCTCAGCCCATCCCAGAGGTAACTCTAGATCTAAATTAAGCCCCTTAAATATTTGAAAGTTTTAGGCCAAGAAATAGGCTTATAAAAATGCCATGATTATTTTTGCCTCTTAACGTTTTGATATTGCAACTTCAATAACATAATAACAAACGGGCTAGTGGCAACTAATATTGTTTTGAATTTACAAGCATGACCATTCACTTATGCTTAATATAAGGCTCTTGGGAGTATTTACATCATTAATAAAATTATCCATTGCAAGATGGGCATTAATAGAGCTAACTTGACCAGTTTTTTGTGCAAATTTCATGTTTCCAGAAAGATCCTCCTATTTGCAGAAATATGCTTGCCCTGGTAAATTTTAATTAAGATGGCCTTAAAGATATAACAGATTTGCTCAAAGGAAAGAAATGTCCTTTTCCTACCATCCCAAATCACTGCAAATCACTGTCTGTCTCCTTCTTTAATTCATTCAACAAGATAAAATCAAATTAAAAGATCACTGCCTTCCAAATATAATAGCTGATGTTTGCTCCAAAACAGTGATATATTCAATTTTAATGTTTATATATTATCAAGTGACTATGTTTTGTATGATAAAATAAAAAAGATTGGAAGTTTATAGTCTTTAAAGAGGTAACCTTTGACTCATTTGTAACCAAGAAGGCAATAGCAAGTGTCATTTATTTTTCAAAGTAAGGGTAACTAAAAATAGTAGAAAAGAGATTGTTTGTATATACTACCTCTCTTTGCATATGTTCAGACTTGGATCCTTGTACTAAACAATTACTGGATGCTGTTTATTCATTTTTATAGATTTTACTTTTGGTACGGCTATAAGCAAATTAATCTGGCCAAAATAATTTCTTTTTTTTTTTTTAGAACTGGGGATTGAACTCAGGCCCTTGTGCTTGCCAGGGAAGCATTTATTCCACTGAGCCAT
>NDGM011245013.1:2348-12456 GCA_002564305.1 Octomys mimax
ACTCAGGTCCCTGCGCTTGCCAGGGAAGCGCTTATTCCACTGAGCCATCTCCCCGGCCCCGATTTCTTGGTTCTTCTGTCGCAATAAATATCAGTGGAATGCCTACTGTGTGTTGGGTACTGTTTTTAGCTTTGTGGTTATAGAAATGAACAAAATATTTCAGATCCCTTTGTAGAATTTAGAGCATTTGATATCAAATAAATAGGAGATAATTTTTAATAGTGAAGGCTTTTCACGCTTCTTCAGTGAGCAGGGCTCTGACGTCTCTGTGCAGTTTGGAGTCTAACTCTTGCTGAAGGAAGCTCCGAATGGAAACGGGGCATCTTCTCCGTATCCCTACTGCGCAGGGGGACATGAGACGCTCTCCAAATACAGCTGGATTCATCCCACCAAATTCTAGTGGATTCACCTTTGTAAATAGCATTCTTTATACAGGACACTGACTTGTGAACAAGTTGAGGTGTGAGCACAACTTGCTATTTTCACTGATTTTTTTTTCCCTGTTTCTAGATTTTCTAATTTTTTCCCCCATGATTTACTCCATTGCCAGGTACAGATTTGTCTGAGCTTTATAAGTGTATATTTTGGAGAAATTTCTATAAGATTTTCTTCAACAAAATTACCTCAGGTTATTATTTTCTTTCTAAGCCTGATTTAGAAATTAGAATAAATCTTCTGGTTTCTGAAAATACAGTTTTCTGGCTGCCTTATTTATTTTGCCTTTACAAAATGTGGCTTTTAGTAGAAGGAAATAGATGTCCTACAAAACTTAGAAATAAATCAGCAACTTATCATAGATTTTACATGCATCACATATTTTCAGAATCAAATTTTGTGGCAATAATGTCATCCCAAAAAGCACTGCAGCTGTCTCTTCAGGTGTGCTCAATCTCTACCTGATAGGCATAATGACCTTGCACCTCACTAGGTAATTGCGCTTTGATTGAGGTCATCAGAGCAATCAAGTCAGGGAGAGGTGGCAGTCTGGCTCGAGGAAGGGGGCAAAGCAAAGAGGACAGCACAAAACAGATATTTGAGAGAAAAGGAAGACGTTTAATCAACAGCTAATATTTAAACTGCAATAATAATTTAAATAGTGATGTTATTAAAATCACTATTATATTCTACCTAGGTTAATTGGCTTGATTGCTTTATTTTTTGAGAAGAAAATCTAAAGATTTCGAACATTTAATTAGAATTATTGACACATTCATATGACCACTCACTCTAATTTAGTCTGCAAAAGATGCTGTAGACTCATCCTAAAATACAAAAAAATAATAGTTTAGTCTCCAAATATTCATTGCATGTATACTGTATATAAGGACCTTTCCCAAGTGCTTTAATGGAGATTGGAACAAAATACAGAAAAGTACATTCCTAATAGAGTTTGTACTGCTTAAAAAGGAGAGGGTTGTACTACTTTGGAGGGTTTTTTGTTTTTTGTATTTTAGGGAAGGGTCTACAGGGTGTTCAGGGTCTCACTACTAGACTGAACTTGTAGTGACCCTCCTGTTTACAGCCTCCCAAGAGCTGGGATTGCAGGCGCGTGCCACCACGCCCAGTCTCAGTTGTGGTCTCAGTGCACCCGGGGGCAGGGCCGGCATGGCAGGCCCAGGACTGAACCCCAGCCCCTGCACCTGCTTGCAGGCACTTTAATCCGCTGAGGTATTTGGCTGGCCCTTACTTTGGATTTTTTAGAAACAAAGGAAACAAAAGAGATATTTTTATATGAACAATGAAGAAATATTTGATACATTGACAATTTTGTTAAGCAAGTAAGGCTCACCTTGGGGATGAGCTTTTAAGGCAAAGAAATAATAGAAAGAATTTGAGATATTGAGTTGTCTTAACAGGAGACATATGGCTTAGAGCAATCCAAATAAGAACCAGGTTTTGGATTCATGCCAACTAATGAGGGCATACCCTAAATTTTCAAGATAGGATTTGTAAGTTTTGAGAGAGAAAGATTAAAAACAAAATATCTTTCAACCCAGAAATCCTCTATTCAGATGTAGTAGGCACAGATTATTATTATTATTTTTTTTTTCAGTAACAGGGATTGAACTCAGGACCCTGTGCTTGCCAGCCAAGTGCTTATTCTACGGCACTATCTCCCTGGGCCCACATTTCTTCTTGGATAAGTGTTGGGGTAAATTATGATGTGAGCACAAAAATCTAAGAAAAGACTGGAAGTACAATGAAATGTCCTCAGCCCTGGCCAGCTAGTCAAATAGATAATCAGGTACACCTCTGGGTATGTGTTTTTAACATGAAAACTATTAGTTTATTTCTTTTGTTTTGTTTTTAATTTTTTTTTTTCCAGAACCAGGGATTCAACTCAGGCCCTTGCACTAGCCAGGGAAGTGCATATTCTACTAAGCCATCTCCCCAGCCCCTTGTTTTTAATTTTTAAAATCTTTCATTTATGTATTTGGTACAGGATCTCACTACACAGCTCAGGCTCATAGTGATCCTCCTGTCTCAGCCACCCCTCCACTGGGATTATAGGCATGTGCCAGTATGCCTGGTTTTGGTATCTAGCATGGCTCCCCATTACAGGGCCGGTATGGCATGCAATACTGGGGATAAAACTCAGGTCTTTGTGCTTACCAGACAGGCACTTAGACCACCTAGCTATCTCCCAAAGCCACTCTCTTTTGTGTGTGTGTGTGTGTGTGTGTGTGTGTGTTGGTTGTCCTAGTAATATGTGCACCCTTGTGGCTCAAATTTTAAGGTGCTCCTAAATAGCCTTGCAATCTTTTTGATATGTAGATTCTTTTTGTTTTTGTTTTTATTGTTTGTTTTTTGTTTTTGTGGTACTAGGGATAGAACTCTAGACCTTGCACTTGCCAGGCAGGCTCTTATGCCACTGAGCTGTCTCCCTGGCCCTTGATATGTAGATTCTATTTTGATGTCATTTCTGCTAATGTTTCCATTCATAATGTAATCTGTAGTGATATCATTGCTACTAGTCCTAGCATCTCACTTTGGGTGATAAGTTTACATGGAGTGTTAGAGTGATGGCTTGCACAGGGTGAGGATGAATATGCAAAACTAAGTCATTAGGACTTACCCTGTAGGCCATTAAAAAGAATTTTGGTTTTGCATGAGATTAAGCCTTGATTAACCCTGGAATCAAAAGAAAAATATACTCTTGTAAATTTATAAGCATTCATTGTGGCTACAACATAGACTTTAGGGGAAAACAGCACAGACAGGCATAAGGGCCAATCATAATGAGATCAGTGAAAGAAGACTATGGGTAGATCAGAATGGTTATGGCAGAAGCAAGGAGAGGCAGTGTGAGGCCTTCCGGTGCAGGGGGATGTGAGGGGAAAAAATTGAAGGAGCTAAAATACATGTAAGATTTTTTTTTCTTAGTTACTTTACCTGCTGAGGCAAAATAGCAACATCCAAAATTAAGAGAGGTAAGGCTTATTGTAGCTCACAGTTTTTAGAACTTTCAGTTCATAATTGGCTGGCTCCAAGGCAGGGCGGCAGGCAGAGAGGAAACACTTCCTGGCAGGTAGAAAGCAGAAGGCACAAGCAGTGGGATACTGAAGCAGAAAATTGACCCCAGCGGTCTTGTTTCAGTCTCCTATATTCTACGGGGCCACTTGCCCTTGGGACAGCTAGCACTCCCACCAACTGGAATACCCTTAGTCTTAACTTTGCACCATGGGTAAACACCATCCTCACATCCTTAGTGCAAGCATCACACAGTCTAGATCCAGCCATCTCTTAACAACTCCACCCAAGACCGAAGAAGGCTTTGGCAGGGATGGCATCTGCACAGAAACCACAGAAACCACAGAAGGTGCTAGGGACGAATTTGGAGCAGAAGATCAAGAGACACAAGTAAGAAGGAGAACATACAGTTTGTGACTGCGTACATTCTTTCTCCCAGGAGTGCGAGCTGCTCACATGGGAAAAAGTAATGAGCAGAGCATTTAACCAGAGGTGGGAATTTGTTTTTAATGGGATAGTAGAGGACTACATTGAAAATGTATCCAAGCTATGTTTTATATAATGATTCATAACATGTAAATCAAGTGAGTGGAGAGTAAATCAGTATAGAGGAGAGAGTGTGTGTGTATCCCAGAAAAGATATGCTGCTTCACAGGTGGCAATCACCATGTTATAGTAAGCGGGTCAGAAAAGATAAAGCTGTAATTGGGATATTCCATTCCCACTTCTAAAATACAGGCAGTGTGGTTCTGGGTAATGATATGACATGGAATAATCGAGGGAGGTTAAGCAATTAGATTATGAGAGACAAGGTGATTATAGAACCTTACTGTCTTGGAAATGATACCACCAAAGGTATTCAGTTCTTTTAGGAGAGAGGAGACAATAGCTAGATGTTATGTACTCAAATAATATGGCCAGTGATTAAGCCAGGCATGGTGGTGCATGCCTGCAATCTGAGCACCCAGGAGGCTGAGTCAAGATGATTTCTATGAGTTTGAGGTCAGCTTTGGCTACATTATGAACTCAGGGCCATTATGAACTAAGTGAGAGCATGTTGGATGGGAGGGAGGGAGAGATGGAGAAAGGGAGGAAGGGAGGGAGGGAGGGAAGGAGGAAGGAAGGAAGTGAAAGGGAAAGAAAAGAAAAGAAGAAAAAAAGAAAAGCTATCAGGAAATAAAGAAAATACTGAAAAATCTATCAGAAATTGTAAGTGAGCTTTTGATTAATGACTGGGCTCTGAAAGCTGAAGGTTTTGGAGAAGATGAACTGTGACATTATGGAGGCAGCAATGGGAAGTGATCAGGGCCTCTACCGCTGAGCTCAGGGTCTGCAGAGATGTGCAGCTCAACCTATGAATGTGCAGAGAAGGCAGTATCCTCTGGGGAAACATGTCATCTGGGATAAGAAAGTGAAAGGAGAGGTCAGAAAAGACCTGGAAGAATAATTTTGCTAATGTCAGGAAAAATATGTAAGAAAAAGTAAGTAATTGTGTTAATGAGAGCCAATTTCAAAAACTAAAAGAAAGACTATAATTGTAATTTAAATTTCCTTGTAATTTATTTTGTAAAATTAAAAAAAAAATGACACAGATGTGGTGACACATGCCAGTAATCCCAGCACTCTGGGAGCCTGAGTCAGGAGAAACACAAGTTCAAGGCTAGACTGGGCTACTTCAGTGACAGAGCAAGACCCTGTCTCAAACCAAAACATTAGAAAAAGGCCTGAAAGTGTAATGCAGTGAGAAAGCCCTCAGCCAGGGGTAGGGCAGAGAAGGTATGTGAGTGTTTGTGAGTCCCTGTAAGTGATTGACTTTAAATTGCCACTTTCACTACAGTTATATCAGGTAATATAAATTGTTCTGTGTTCACAACTCTAATGACATCATTATTATTAAGTATATATTTTTAATTTCATACATAGAATGTCCTAATATATGTCTTTGATCTTGCTGAGCAGACATCCAATAAAAGTGTGACAGCAGTCATCACGCCTAGTATTACAATATTGAATACTGTTATTATGTAAAATGACACAGTTCATTATTATTCAAGATAGTGACCCCAGGCCTGCCATGCCGGCTCTGCTTCCAGGGCGCACTGAGACAGCAATTGAGACTGGGTGTGGTGGCACCTGCCTGTACTACCAGCTCTTGGGAGGCTGCAAACAGGCAGATCACTAGGAGTCTGAGAGTCTGATCTAGTAGTAAGACCCTGAATACCCTATAGACCTTTCCCTAAAATACAAAAAAAAAAAAAAAAAAGATACTTTTCTAACTTCTATAACTCTTTAGAATAGCAAAGAATATTAAGTGGATTCAATCTGCAGGAGAGTTGATAATGCTAACAGATGTGATTTATGGAACAGATGGTTTTATGAAGCAATTTTTAAAAGGAGGGAATTGAAATGTGAATGATGATTATAAATCTCTGTGTTTGATGGCACAAGGACGGTGAAACTTTTCTACTTACCTAAAACAGGTGGTGTTTTGCTGGGTTTTATAAGGCTCAAAGAAATGAAAGTCCATTTGTTTCAGAAAGTGAAGCAGGAGTTGTCAGAAAATGCTGCCATCATTACTGCTAGTGCTCGTTATGTATCCAGTCAGGCTGTGTACTCGATGCCATGCACATGATATCAGTCATAGACACAGACCCTCAGACATAGTCTTAGGCCAGGAGACAAGTGCTTGAAGGTGTTTCATCATTTAAGTGCCCCATGAAAAAATATTTGGGAATGAAATAGGATTAGGTATTTATGATGCATTTGATACCATTGCCTGTATTTCCTGTTCAAAGTGGGAAGGAGAAGAAAAATATATTCAGATGTAATGTCAGTGTGCTATTTGTCAGAGTATGTTTTAGAAAAAAGAGCAGTATTGTTCTTTCATCTATATTCTGCCTTTTTATAAAAACCAGCAATATTCCAAACTTACTCTCATGTGGAAAATCTATTTTGGTGAGTTGAGTTTAGCTTTGAAGGGCTTTGTTTTATTTATTTTTTTTTTCATTTATGTATTTGGTACAATTTTTTTCTTCATTTATGTATTTGGTACAGGGTCTCACTGCACAGCTTGGACTTGTAGTGATCCTCCTGTTTTCAGCTTCCCCAGCGCTGGAATTATAGGGGTGTACCACCAAGCCCAACTCCATTGCCATCTCAGCATGCCCCGGGGGCAGGGCTGGCATGGTGTGCAGAACCAGGGATTGAACCCTGGTCCTTGTGCTTGCCAAAGCAGGTGTTTAGCCTGCTGAGCTATTTTGCTGGCCCTTAAAGGGCTTGTTTTATGAAGCACTATACCAAATCATATTGCATTGTGCAGGTGAAGCTAAGTCATTTCAATAATCTCCTCTAGTTTGATGAAACGCAAGGTAAGATACACATCTTTTAATTCTCTTTGCTGTGCTCAGAAGTCTTCACCACACTCCAGGTTTCCTCACAGTTTGTGAACTATATGTTAGGCAGTCACACAAGGCAAGGTTGTTCCAACAAAAGACAACATTTCTATTAATCATTTAAAATAACCTTTGCCAAAAGGAATTTTTAGAAATCTAATAGTAACTAGAGAGATAAAGCAACTTGGCCTTCACAGCTGTGTTTGCTTTTATTATTCATGTTTATAGGCATGTTCCCATATAAACAGGTGCCCCAAAATTGCTATGGAAATGCTATGCAAATTCACAAACCTCTTATTATAGGAGGCATGATGTTTTGACAATTTAAGAAAAAATAATTAAAGAACATGGTACACCTTAATTTCTCAGCCAAACCAGTAATCTGCAGCATCAAGATTCAATCTTCTGTTCAATTTCAGGACCACTGTTAATATTACTCTTCTCAAAGAAGATAGAACACATGAAGTACCATTGATGAAGTCTACATGAATACACTGATGCATCATCTGGATTATCTGTTAGGTTAAATGTCATCATTTCAAGTTTCAGATGCTTCTCATAAAGTAGAATGCTGCTATGTCATATTAGTGGGGCAAATATAGAAAAGGCAGCTTCATAAATCTGGTATGAATAAAATATTTACTTTTATTAACAACAATATCTTCACTACCATTCCATAAAACATACTCATTTTGATAGACTGTCCATATACATTGTCTCCATATGTATAAGAACCGCACAAAACTGGATTTTTGGTAGATGAGAAGTACATTTGTCAAAGTATCATGGCTATTTTATGTTAAGATGTGATTTCCAAGTCAGACGAACTTACTAATGATTTTGAAAGCTCATTTCTTGCAGAAAGATATCTTACAGCTCTGTAGTAACCATCAGCTGCTGCTTAGGAGAATTTAGAAATTGATTATCCTAGAATCTCATAGCTTTGCTCTACCAATAGGGATCCTGCTCATAGGCAGACAGGAAACAACACACACAGCCGCTTCTTCCCAGGCTCCTGCCTTCTCCCTGTGTGCGTCAGCCTTGAGAGGGATAGCAGGGCTTTTAGAGACTGGTGCCCAGACCCCAGAGCCACGTCCTTATCGAAGAGTGCCAACACCGCAATTAACACCCGAAGACTGAGGTTGTAGTGTAGGGAAAACCACTCACACATTAAGAGCTTTGTCTTCAAAGATCAGCAAGGAGCGTCCCATAGGTTCGCCTCCACTGGGCTATCCCATGTTCTCCTCTTGTACAACATTTTGCCCCAAGCTAGGCAAATGGATGTTTTTTGGTATAAATAAAGCTGAGAAATATGTGAATGCAAAACACTTAGTGAGCCTTAGTTGTTCAGTTACTTTGCCAAAGAAGATAAATACTGAAGTCTCAGATTAAAGAACTTGGTTATGGTGCTAGGTTGATGATATGGTGTAACTGACAGTGAGGCCAGGTCTGTCTATAAATGAATTTAACAGCATTTCTCACTATTAAGCCAGCATCCTTCATTAGAGGATTCATGCTCATATTCATGACCTTTACGTGTGAACTCTGAAATGATGTATGAGCAAGTATATGGGGAGGACTTTTATAATTTGAAATTCTGTCTCTGTCAAAATGTATTCAGAATTAAAATGCAAGATTTTATAGTTCATAGAAAATGATGGAATTCAACTTTAAAATGACTCCGTAATTCATAAAATTTTCAGGCACTCAAGGTCATGCACTAATATAGATGTGTTGACTCCCTGTCTAGCTGGCTACCAAAAGCATTATTGCTCTAAAGGAGGAAGAAGAGATTATTAGAAATGGTATCTGATTTGAGTCTCAATGAACTACAATGGTGGCAATGATATCATTTTTAAAATTTGTAAATAATAATATTGTATTCAGCTACCAGTAGCAAGGTTAGAAAGTCCGAGGTCAGGCAGCTGCGGCTCATGTCTAGTGTCTCCTTCTTGCTGGAGGGACCCTGTAAAGTCCCACTGCAGGGCAGGGTGTTGTATGGCCAGTAGTGATGACCGAGTGTGTGCTATGCTGGCATTATGACAAGGGAATTTCAGGAATTTGGATATCTTTTCAAAGAATCCTATGGAGTAGCTACTATAATTATTCTAAGTGTGAGTGAATGAAAATTCAAAAAGGTTATGCTATTTGTGCTGAGAGTAAGAATGACATTGAGTGTTTATGGTTTTCTGAGCTCTGCCGCAGCTTGCTGACTGACCACTCACTAGACTTCCAATGCATTGGGCAGTTTACCTTTGACTCTTGGTCACTAGCAGTGGTTCCTCAGGCCTCGGTCTTACTGCACTTGCACCCTCTATGTAACCTCTCTTTTGTAGTAATTGGAATTTTTCTCATGCTTCAACTTCTCCCGGACAAACACCACTAGTTTGATTTAGTTCACCTGAGCTGTTATCCAAACCTGCACTGTCAACCACCCCAGATCGCTTGTGGCCTGGCTGAGCTCAACAATAACTTACACGCATTTCACATTCAGTTTACAAAATACTCCCTCATTCAATTTTATCTCCTCTCAGTAATGCTTGCAACAGTTTTCTTGGTCTCCCATATGCATTTTCTTCCCTGACTGCTTTTCTTTCCCTTCCAGGATCTACCTTAGTCTGCTCCCCAGCCACAGGTACCTGAGGGCCTCATCTTGGCCTCTTTCATCTCTATTCATGATTTTCCTTTACAAAGTTTTCCTCCACCTCCCTGCTGTTAATTCCACTGATAATCTGGAGATCTTGGCAGTGGCATAGTTGACCTTCCTCTGCCCACCAAGCTCCAGGTTTCAGCTTCAGCTTCACCCTGAAATTGTTTCTTCAGATACTTAATGTCATCTCAGAAGTCCAAGATGCAAAGGCTGACACTGCATTTCTCTCCAAAGATTGTTACCAATTCTTTTGACTTCTCTTTCTTTCTTTCTTTCTTTCTTTCTTTCTTTCTTTCTTTCTTTCTTTTCATTTGTAGTAGTGAGGATTAAACCCAGAGCCTTGTGCATGCTAGGCAAGTGCTCTACCACTAAGCTGCATCCCCAGCCCCTACCAGTTCTAAAAGTAAAGAACAAAATGAAATTTGTTAAAAGTTTATTTTTATTTATTTTATTTTACTGAGAAACAAATATCAATGAGACAGTTTCAAAACTGATTAATAAGAAAGTTTCAATAATTAATACATTGTACATGGTTATCTTCCTAGTGGTTATCCATAGTACAAGATGCAGACAGAATATCCTGTCCAAACACTAT
>NDGM011245021.1:2871-14416 GCA_002564305.1 Octomys mimax
AGAGAGAGAGAGAGAAAGAAAGAAAAAAAACGAACAAACGGTCGAAAGTATATTCACAGACCAGAACCTTATCATGCCATCATTCCTCTAACTTCCAAACACAGGGTCATCACACTGTCTTGGATAACTTAATCACCCACTAACACAACTGCTCTTGCCATTTCTCCAAAGTCATCATAAACCCAGAAAGAATAGCCTTCTTCACAGATACCACAATGTTTCTGCCACTTGACCCCTTGCTATTAAGAAAACCACTTGTGGCATATAATTGAGTACTATCTTCCTTCTCTGCTGTGGGAAAGCCTTCTATTCTTCTTAGGGGATAAAATACAACTTGCTGCAAGTAGAAACACAAGCAAAAGGAAGCAAAATGCCTCCTCATCTGTTACTCCCTTAGCCTCAAATTATATGCAACTGTGAGCTGATTCATGTGGATGGGCTTTTCACTACAAGAAAGCTTGGGTTCCCCTGCAGAGATCCAGAGAGTTCCAATTAAGCAGGCTGGATGAAAAGGGGTGATATCACGAGCCTAAGCAGCAAGCTTTAGGCCTCAACACATTAATCAGAAATGACTCTATGGTTAGTTTATACATATGACATCACAGTCTGAGCTGCGGTTCCTTCAGAACCCACCAAACTGTTCACTGTCATCTGACTTAATTTGAAAGGAACTTTCATAACTTTAGACGTCAATGTAAGCTTCAAAACCTACAAGTAACTAGGTATGATTTTTGCAGAATATAAATTTGGGCAATGTTCTTTTCTAAGCCTTGACATAGTGGAGGGTTTTTTTATTTTTCCCTTCCAAAAGGGAATATTTATCCTCCTCTGATTGAGTGAAGCTTATAAGGCTAGGCAGATCACAAGATCTTAGAAGAATTGGGACTATGACAAGCATATCCTCTATTACTACTCCTATTCAATATAACACTTGAAACATTACCCAGAGTAATCAGGCAAGAGAAATAGGTATGTATAGGATAGGTGGAAATCAAAATATATTTATTTGCAGACATGATCCTTTATATACACAACCAAAAACCAAACAACTCCTAAAATTAATGCATTCAGCAGGGTAAGATACAAGATGAATACACAAAAACCACTGCTGTTATATACCAATAATGAACTTAACTGGAAAAGAAATGAGTAAAACAGCTTCCAAAACATTAGAACGAGGCATTAACCTAACAAAAGTAAAAGACTTCTCTAATGAAAACAGTAGACTAAAAAAGGAAATTAAAAGGACACCAGAAAATAGGAAGATATCCCTTGTTTTGGGTTAGGCAGACCCATACATTGTCAAAATGGACATACGATCAAAAAGTTAATAGATTTAAAGTAATTTAAATCAGATACCAATAGCATTCCTAACAGATCTAGACAAAACAATCCTAAAATTCATACGGTACAAGAACAGACTCCAAATAGCAAAAGCAATCCTGGGCAACAAGGGTAAAGCAGCAGGCATGCAGTCGCAGATTTCAAGTTGCATCACAATGGTATAGCGACAAAACCAGCAAGATACTGGCACAAAAAGAGATACTTGGATTAATGGAATAGAATACAAGATGCAGAGACAACCACATAAAGCACATTTAGCTACCATCTGATTTTGCCAAAAATATATCTGCTGAAAGATAAAATAAGTAAAACTCTTGACGATACAGGCAATAAACGAACAGAACAGCATTTGCATCAGAAGTAACATTAAGAATCAACAAACAAATATATCGAATTAAGAGGTTTTTGCACAGGCAAGGGAACAACCTACAGAATTAAGAAATAATCAAGTGACTGGGTAAATATTTGCTGGCTACTCCTCAGAGAGAAGACTAATGTCTAGAATATATTTAAAAAGAAAAAAGATAAAAGAGCCAATGGGGAAAAAAAATGGGCAACTGATATGAACAGATACTTCTCAGAAGAAATACAAACTGGCCTATAAATCCAGGAAAAAACGTTTAATTTCTATGCCCATTAGAGAAATGCAAATTAGAAAAACACTGAGATTCCATCTTGCTCCAGGAAGAATGGCTATCATCAAGAAATCAAAATCAATAACAACATGCTGACAAGATTGTGGGGGAAAAAGGAACGCTTCCCAATCATTGGTGAGAATGAAATTAGGACAGCCACTACAGAAGTGAGTGTGTGATTCCTCAAAACAAACAAACAAACAAAAAACCCGAAAAACAGATGTTTCAGTCAATTCAGACATTCACCTTCCAGATTTCTTACTCAGAGTTTAACACAATACATTACAATGATACATGCTTGGAGGCCGTCCTTATGTCCATCAACAGATGACTAGATAAAGAAAATGTATTTATGTCCAACGGCATTCTATTTTGCCATAAAAAGTTAAGCCGTTTATAGGAAAATGGCTACGCCCTGAGACCATAATGTTAAGTGAAACAAATTGGACACACAAGCCTAAAAATAACAGGTAATAAGAAATAGGGAGAAAGATCTTTTGCAAATGGAAGGGGATCTAAGGGGGATGAAGACAAGGAGAGGCGGAACAAAAATAAATTGATATAATATGTAAACATACCAATTCCCCATCATGTATGTATGTAATTATTACATATTGCAAACACATAATAAAAATAAGAATTTTTTTTAACAAATAAGTTACTAGCAGGAGTCATGTATTAAGGGAAGTAAGAAACCTTAGGAAGACATGAACACAAGAATAGGAAACTAAGTGAAAAAAGAACTAAGGAAGGCCAAACAGGAATACCAGAGTCACTGGAAATAAATGCAAGAATGATTCACTCGGGCTGGGGAGGTGGCTCAGTGGAATAAGCGCTTCCCTGGCCAGCACAAGGGCCTGAATTCAATACCTGGTTCCTTAAAAAAAAAAAAAAAAAAAAGAATGATTCACTCAATACCTTTGAGAAGATAACACTGTTCATGTCATCACTGGGTGAATGAAAGAGGTGAGAATCACTCCCCGATTCTCTCTGAAGTACACCTTCTTTTGAGGTATACTCTCTGTCCAGTCCAACATCCAACGAGTTCTCACATTCTGAAAAAGAAAGTTTATTCAACAGATACTCCATAAAAGTTTTTTTTTCCATTTTCTATTTATCTCTGAACCTATTTTTCACCCAGTATCTAACTCCTTTACTTTTATTCCCCTCACTGCTACCTTCTTTTAATGTATCAGTAAGAAGCTGGGGAGATAGCTTGGCAGTCTAACCACCTCGCCTGCCTGGCAAGTGAAAGAACCTGATTTTGATCCCCAGGACTGCATGTTGTGCTGGCTCTGGAACCCTGAGAGCCATGTTGGTCACAGAAACAAGGTGTGGTGGTACACACCTGTAATTTCAGCACTGGGGAGGCTGAGACAGAAGGATCACTAGGAGACTGCTGTGTAATAAGATCCTGCACCAAATAAACAAATATGTATCAGTAAGACAGAAAGGACAGTCCAAGTTATGTACTAGCTTTTAGCCCTGCTCCTGAAACTCTAGGGTGATGCAGTTACTATGTGAGACTCGAGTTTGTCATATGTCTGAAAGGTATAAAGAGAAAAAAAGGGTTAAGGAGATAGATCAGTGGCATAAGCACCTGCCTGGCAAGTGCAAGTTCCTGAGTTTGATCCCCAGCACCCCCCCCCCAAATTTAGAATCATATTTTACCTAAATGATAACATCTTTTTCCTGGTAACTGAATCATTTTTCTTGTGTTTCTAAAATCTGAAGTTTATCACTACAAAATTATGTGACAAGAGTTCATGGAAAATTTGAGGTCTGAGACTACAGTGCTTTCTGGAAACTTGTGCCTTTCAAAATAGTGGTATAAAGAAGATCTTCTATAATAAATACATTAGAATATTAAACAATAGGTTCTACTAAGTAATAACAGAAATGTAATTTAAACTTTTTCCTCTCTTAAATAGGTCTTACATTGGGAAAATAAGCTGGAGTGAAAAAAAATGCATCATCTGGAATCTGTTTTCTGTTCAGCAACTAGGATGGCAACTCTGATGAGTCAGTGGGAGGGACCCCTGACAAAATGATTACACTGGTATGTTGAGAAATCCTCTAGACTTTGTATTATGAACTAGCAAGGCATTAAAAAGAAAGAAAGAAAGAAATTAGCAAGGTATTCATCTACTCCCTCATGTACTCCACAAAATATTGAGACTTAAGGTCTGGTAACAGTAAGATTATAAAGATATTTACAGATGGTGAAACTAGGAATCCAAAGAGTTAATTAGTGCAATGTACACTAAGTTCCTTCAAGAAGGTCTGGGCTGACGAGGCAGCTCAGCGGTTTAAGCCCTTGTCTGGTAAGCACAAGGGTCCAGGTTTGATCCCTGGTATTGCATGCTGTGCAGGAATGGTGGTGCATGCCTGTTAATACCAGTGCTGGGGAGACAGCTCGGCAGTATAAGTGCCTGCTTGGCAAGTTCAAAGACCTGAGTACCCGGTACTACATGCTATGCCAGCCCCGGAATCCCAGGAGCCATGCTGGCCATGGAAATCAGGCATGGGGGCCCACACCTGTAATCCCAGCACTGGGGAGGCTGAGACAGAAGGAATACTACAAGTCCGAGCTGCTATGTTCCAAAATAAATACTTTTTTTTTTCTTTAAATAAGAAGTTCTACAGAGCAATTCCTCTCAAATTAGTATTTTAATATGTTATGTAGATATATGTGTACTTTATGAAATTTGTAAAACATGAGAAGTAGAGCAGAAAACTTGAATACTTAACAGTTCTAAACCTCTACCTAGAGGTTTTAGTAAAAAGCAAATTCAAGAGGAACTGACAACGAAGAAGATAACAAAATAAACCAAAAATAATAGTTTTAGGTTTTATTAAGGAATATACAATACTGGAATTCAAAATGAGTAGGTCCTGTACCAAACAGATCATAAAACAGAAATGTGTTTGTTCCTAGATTGATACCTAAATCAGAATGATGATCAACAAAAGTAAGTACACAGTAATGAGATAAAAAAAAAACAGTGCAAACATACAGAGAGACTAGCTCATGGAGAAGCCTAGAGCAGCTAAAGGTATGGGTAGAATACCTCTGTGCCACTCCAGGGGCAGAACAAAGACCAGTGAATGTAAGCTGTAGAAAGTCCCTATGAGCAGGACATTGGGAGACTCATAAAGTAGTTGGAGTGTCATTTCACCAGAAATGCTAGTGCAGAGGGTGAATGACTATGTCAAGATATTACAGAAAAGAGATCTACATAGGATAGTTTAGACTTGTTAACTTTTTTTTTTTAAACATTTTTAAAACATTTTTATTTATTTATTTATTGTGTGTGTGTGTGTGTGTGTGTGTGTGTGTGTGTGTGTGTGGGGCCAGCTCAGCCCACCTGGGGGCGGGGTTGGCTGGCACGTGGTGCTGGGAAATCGAACCGCGGTCTCTGTGTTTCGCCGAGCCTGTTCCAAGTAGGTGCCTTAGACCACTGAGCCATCTCGCCAGCCCGTAGACTTGTTAACTTCTAACGTCTCTCTTGATTCATAGGAATATACAATACAGGTTGTATACTCTCTTCTAAACATACATACGTTGTATGCTTAGAAGAGAACTATGAGTATGTGAGAGGTTGTCTACTTGCAAATTAATTATTAACTAATAAACTGTGTACTCTGGACCAGCCAGATAGCTTTGAGGAAGGGGGTTCTGAACTGGCATAGGTTATAAACTGCTTGTCGGTAAAACCACTTCTTCCATTAGGTATCTGGATAGGTAATAAGTAATACAAAGAAAGAGATTCTTAGTGTGTATATGTGTGTGCGATGGGGGAGCATCTTGTGTTAGAAATTATGAGACAACTTCATTATAGAATTATATAAAGTAAGTCATAGCAAGACAGGATATGTAGATTAATTTCAAAATTTTTCAGCTAAAAAAATGACCTTAGTACACTATTTATAATGTATTTTGAATGGGAATTAATAGGTCTGCATTTAAAAATCTGTAAATAATATATATTTTAGAAGAATTTCCTCAATACACAAATTTCATAGGTTATATAGTAACAAGTGGAACTGGTGTGTTTGTGATCTTTCTGTTCCTTTCTTCTTTCTCACTTGGAAAAAATCAAAAGCTCCACTCTGTGGCTCAAGGGAACAGGGGTCTAGCCAAGAACAGAAAGGGCTGTCACAGCAACCATGCTGAGTGCTAGCTATCCAGCTGGCAGTCTAAAAGACCATGTCCAAACTCCAGACTGGAAAACAGACTGGCTCAAGATATCCTACTGGAAAATTCACAGAAAGAGCCAGATTCAGCTCTGGTAGGAACATCTCACCCAGACAACAAATCCAAACCAGCACAGGACCACAAACGAAATTTAGGACCTCACTTTGTGAGGTACTGTTGACAGCTGGGGTCAGGCAAAGGGAAGAGTATGAAAAAGCAAGGAAGACAGAGGGACTATGAGCCATCAAAACACCATGACCTCTTCCACAGGGTTTGGGGTGTGGTGTCCCAGAAAGGCAAAGCTAATTTACCCTGTGTCATGCGTTGGTAAATTTTCAGAATTCGTGAAATCTTTTCTTTCTTCTAACATTTATTTCCTCTTGAGTAAAGTAATATAAAAAGTGATGTTACCAGTTAGATGGATTTGGCTTAAATCTAGGCCTAACTACTTACAATAAGAACGATCCCAGACAAATAGTAATTTACTCTTAAGATTTTTGTTTTGTTTTATTTTTTGGTACCATAAATTGAATTCACAGCCTCAGGCTTGCCAGGCAGGCACTGTGCTGCTGAGCTATAATCCCAGGGACACAAATGGTAATTTAAACCCCTAACACTCCATTCTTGGAACAGTGAAATGAGATTAGCAACTACCCAAAGAGTTGTAGCTGACAGAAATTTATACGTGTACTAACCATAACTGTGATACACACATGCCTAATCAGATACATTTTAACTATGAGATACATATGCCTAATAAAGTTTTGGCTTCATTAATCTTCACTGTGTGATTCTTTAAATAGCTGGATGGCAGCACAATGAAGGTAGGCACAGTAAGGACAGGTCCTGTTTTATGGCCCACATACAAAGCTGTCTATGTTTTTTGTGCAATGAGTCATTAACTTTTTAAAAACCAGTGGAGCATATACCTTTCAAAATGTTATCTGATCATTCAGGCTTAAAATGACAGTCACATACCATGCGTCTTGGTGTGTATCAGGATATACCATCTAGCTGGGCATAGGTATATCCCATGATGTTCACATACTGGTAAAAATCACCTGATAACTGTATTTCTCCAATGTAGCCTCGTCTTTAAGTGGCACAGTACTGTATATTCTAACAAACTAGTTGAAATATGAATGAAAACATACCAGGCAAAATCCCAAGTTTTGTTAAGCCATGTAATTTATAATTGTATTTGTATTCATACACTATTAAGAAGTATAAAAGTGATTTTAAGATATATTATCTCACTTGATCTAACTTTTAACTTTCTGGAAAGAATGTGTGTGCTTTTTAAATTTTTTATCATTTTTTAATTTTTTAATTTTTTAAATTTTTTTGTGGAACCGGGGATTGAACTCAGGCCCTTGCACTTGCCAGCGAAGTGCTTATTCTACTGAGCCATCGCCCCAGCCCTGGAAAGAAGGTTTATAAAAGAGGAAAATGGAAGAAAAAGTATATACTTGAGAATCATAAAAAATAACAAAATCAACAGCATAAAAAATTCTACTATACTTGGATCAAATTGCTTATGCTGCAGTTAACATGTGGAGTAGAAAATCTAAATAATTCAAGATCATGCTCTCAGCCAAATATTCTAAAGGACTAAATGAAATACTCAAATTGTGAGACAGTGTCATTTGTTCTTTACATGGCAGTTTCACTGCTTTAATGGTCAAGTACTTGTACTTTTAGAAAAAAGCTCCAAGTAGTTTAATGAGACAAAACATAGTAAGGTTAACTTCTAACATTGTAGAATGCAGAGACCCAAGTGTAACTACAGCATAATATCCTTAACCACTTTCTCAGAAGTTTAGGGAAAACACTGCATATTTGTTTTCAATACTTCCTTTATAGTAAAGACAGAGCTGAGAATCATTAAGAAACCTCTTTGGACATAGAAGATTGATACAGCTTGATTTAATATTTAATATGATTGCAGGTTACCTACAGGTAAACTGTTCCTAAAAAGACTAGCAAAAATAAGAACATGGCAATTTTAAAAGCAGAGCAGTAAAAACTGGAAACAGCTTGGTTAGGTTAAGCAGACTCAAGAAGCCAAAATGCAAATTACTAGTATTCACTTAGCTGTAGGATCAGGCACAGAGAAATATAATTACTCTCCATGTCATCTGTACAACTTCCTTCAATGAGGCAAGCTAGGAATACTTTACAGATGGGAGACAACAGAACACAGTCTTGAGGGGACATCCCTTATGTCACAGAGAGCTGGTGGCTGAAACTGGGAACCCTAACTAAGCACAAATCGTGTGCTGTGTCATTAACAAACAACACCTTAGAGAATTTTTCCTCTATCTGTTGATACTAATACTTCACCGTTGCTAAAGGAATGATTCAATTCCTGACAATACCTTGAAAGTGTAAAGCTCCTCAGCTCTGGCTTCTTGGTAGGTTACAACTCAGAAAAACTCTGATGCCCAGGTCACATCACACTTCAATTAAATCAGCACCTTGGGTGGAGCGGGGAGAGTGGTAGGCATCTATCTATCTATCTATCTATCTATCTATCTTTTTAGTACAGGGTCTACAGGGTCTCAATACACAGAGCAGACTCATAGGGATCCTACTATTTCCAGCCCCCACGCACTGGGATTATAGGTGCATGCCACCACACCTAGTCTCAACATCAGTATATATTTAAAGCTTGCTTGCTTGTATAATTCTAACATGCAGCTGAAACTGAGAACTACAGGTTCACATATGAGATACATGTATTTTTTTACTATGTTGCAAAACTTATGCAAATACACAGCACCAAATGCCTTCACAAATGAATAATCAATCATAAAGCCACAGGTGAATTCCCTTATTATCAAAACAAAAATTAAGGAAATTTCTTCTGTTCATCTTCAATCATGGGACAAAATGCTTACCAATCCAAATCATACATACAACCTTCCTCTGCTTTACTGTACAGCATAATAAGAAAGGGCAGAGATCCAAATCCAAGGATCTATTATTAGAGTGGGAGTGTGGCTCCAGAAAAATGGACATTCTGGATACAATCACTCAGTCAAATGAGAAAATGGAAAATCTCTGCTCACCTGGGCTCTGCTTGGAGGCCAAAAGAGATGGTGCAGCTGAGCAGGGCTCTAATGTACACCAACTTTCACGATTTATCTGAAAAACAAGAACAATCTGCTTCAGACACTAAAGTAATGTGGGACAGCTTACTCTTAAGACTTCATTGCTGCAGGAGCCAAAACCTTCTGCTTGCTAATATTTCATTTCAGAGTGGTTAAAATTACATAAAGAAAAAACAAGCAAGCAAACTTTCCAACACAATCAAAGCAGTTCAGACAACATTCTGAAGAGCCTATGAACAGGCATACAAAAGCAATAGGGAAAGACAAAAAAAAAGGCCATGGTACAGGCCAACCATGGAATAAAGTTAACAGATAAAAATGACAAAACAAGTTTGATGTCTGAGTTTAAAAGCTAAAAGACAGTATATTTTTAAAAGTTTAAAATCACAAAAAAATTCTCACTTGAGGTAATACATGCCAAGTAGGTTGCTAAAAATTCATTTGTTATCTTGCCAAACTTTCAAAATAGCTTCAAGAATTTTGCATTAACTCTAGTCATTCCAAGAGTAAACTCAGAGGTGTTAAGTAATAAATAGCTCAAATGGCAAAGGATGTGAGCCTCTATGATTCCATAAAGTATCCACCTATCTCCCAAAATAAGGTTTTTAAAAGATCTAACCTTAAGTCTCCCAATTATCTTAACATTATAACCTTTTAACTTTAATATCATTTCAAAAAATGATCCTTAAAAATTTTAAAAACTCTCCTCTCAGTAATTAATAGCAGATGCAAATTGGTGTGAATACAGCAAATTTCCAAAATATCAGTCACTGTATCTAACCAATAAATATAGACCATTCCAACCAATTTTTAGCAGAATGCACATTCTTTTCAAGTGTACCTAGAATGCTCACATTTTTGTGGCATAAAGCCAATTTTAAATAAAAGGAAAATGACATATTCTGTCATATATGTCTCAAATTTAAGAAATTCTCTGACAACAGTATAAAATCAAAAACAAAAATAATTAAAATAACTCAAATTTGAACATGTAACTCAAAATTCATTATTAAAGCTAACACTATAAAACTTCTAAAGAAAACATAGGAGAACATGTTCTTGTGACTTGGGGTTAGGCAAATATTAGAGTATGTAATGAGCAGCATGAAAAACGCGAATTCAACTACATCAACGTTAAAAACTGGCTCCTTAAAAACTATTACAAGATAAATGAAAAAAAAATACAGAAGGGGAGAAAATGTTTTAAAAGATGTCAACCTGCTAAAGCACTCTACGCAGAATATATAAAAGCAAAACAAAAGCAGGGTACAGTGGCCTTTGCCTGTACTTTTAGCATTTGGGGAGGCTGAGGCAAGAGGGTCACACGTTTGAGTCCTACCTTGGGGAACTGAGATATAGCTCAGTGGAAAGGCTATGAGTTTGATCCCCAGCACAAGGGAAAGTGAATTTACACTACAATAAAACATCACTGTACAGCCACCAAATAGCTCAGTGGATTAAAGAGCCTACAAGCAGGCACAGGGATGGGGCCCGGGGCCTGCTGTGCTGGTCCCATCCCCCACCCCATGCTGAGACAGCAATCGAGACTGGGCGTGGTGGTACACACCTGTAATCCCAGCTCTTGGGAGGCTGTAAACAGGCGGATCACTATGAATCCAATCTAGTACCAAGACCCTGAACAACCCTGTACACCTTCCGCCCCCAAAAAAGAAACCATCACTGTTTAAGTGGATAAAAGACTGATAAAACATTTCATCAATAAAAGATAATGAATGGGAAATATACAAAGAAAAAGACATTCAAAATTGTTACTCAACAGGAAACACAAAATAAAACCACAAGGAGATGCAACTATGCTTGCATTAGAAGAGGTTAAATTAATGACTAATGATACTACTGTGTATTGACAAAGATATGGGACAAGTGGAGCATGAAAATGTAGCTGAAAGAACACAAAATAGAGCCATTTTGAAAAACAGCCCAGCAGTTCCTTCGGTCAAACATACACTACACACAACATAGCATCTCACTCAGGAGTATTCCCCTCCCCCTCCCCCCAAAGACATCCTCATATAAAGATGACAGCAGATTCACAGAAGTGATGAATTACTAATTTAAACAATATGGACCAACTCCAAGAGTGCTGTTATGGAAGAAGAAAGGGGCAAACAAGAGACTACCTGCTTCCTGTATGGTTCTGTCTACATGACACTTCAGAAAAGACAAACTGAGCCGTGACTCATCCACATGGCTGACACTGACAAAGGTTCCACAATCTGAGGTACAGGATCTCA